>PVKS010002377.1:0-119222 GCA_004027875.1 Aplodontia rufa | reverse complement strand
GCACTGAGGTTCAGCTCAACTTCTCTGACGTTCCCCTAAACCAAGTAATCTCCCCTTCAAGCTTTCTATTTTGTCTTCTGCAACAAATAAGCAAGAAAATAATTTCTTTTCTCAGTTTCTTTAACTTTTGGTTTCTTTAAAAATAAACCCATTGAGGGACTGGAGCGGTGGCTCAGTGGTTACGGCACTTGCCCAGCATGCGCAAGTACACAGGTTCAAACCCCAGCACCACATACACAACTAAGTGTCAGAGCAACAAAGGCCATGTGAAAAACTCAATAAAAATTGATTCTCTCTCTCACACTGTCCTTCCTTTTTTTTTTTTTTTTAATAAACCCATTGAAATGGGAGGAACTGATCTACAAATGGGATTGCTACATTTAGCAAGCAAAACTATAGTACACTCAGTGGAATTTCAGATAAACAACGCACACTTCTTTAGGATATACTTATCACATGAGATAAGTGATATACATGGGACATCCTTGTACTAAAGGCAGGACAGGCACTATTTGGGATATACACATACTATAAAAATTCATTGTTTATCTGAAATTCAAATTAAAAAAATTAATTGTGCATTGTGTATTTTTTCTGGCATCCCTATGAGGAAAGGATTAAGTTCCGTGTTCCCTGCTGCAATCTTCACAGGGTTTCTCCTTCATTGTAGGTGCCAGGGTTGCACGGAGGCAATCGCAGCAATGGAGCAGACCTCGGGGAGTTCGCTCTGTTCAGAGACACAGGCATCCAGCACCCAGGCACAAATGGCACAAGTTAAACACGTGACAGCTTGAATCGTGACAGGTAATTTGTTTTGCACTTCCATTCCTATTTACATACGAACTTAAAAACTGTTTACATTGCTTTTAGGAATTGCATTTTAATATGCTGTTATACTATTTTTCCCTCCAAGAGAAAAATTTCATTTCAATGTGACTAGTTACTTGGAGAAAATAGGATTATATATTCAGGTCTTATTATTCCACCAAACGAAATTATTTTATTTCACTTGGAATGCCTATGATGTAAACCACCCTTCACATCCATCCATCTCCCTTCTTCTCAACTCAGATCAAAGGAAAACAAAAGAAGAAAGAAATGATTTTTAGCCATTTCTTCCCTTTCTGACTCTTTTATTGCATCCAGGATATATTCAACTGATTCAAGTATATTTATACTTCTCTAGTCAAATTGCTATATCCTTCACCTAGTCATAAATATAAATAAATAGACTTATTTTTTAGGGCAAAAGAAATGAGCATTATTCTCACAGATGCTGGTTATTCTTCCTATCATTTGTTGATTTAATTAACATTAGCCTAAAATGATGCTAACATTTATCTGGAAAAATTAACATAGGAGGAGTTAAGAAAATTTTGGAAAAAATAATTGGAGAGAATGTGGCCATTACTACTCAATATTAAATCACATTATGAAGCTACAATATTTTTTTTTCTAAAGAGAGAGGGACAGTGAGTGAGAGAGAGAGAGAGAAAGAATAAATTTTATTTAGTTTTTCATGTGGTTTTTGTTGCTCTGACACTTTGTTGTACATACATGGTGCTGGGGTTTGAACCTGCATCCTGGTCCATGCCAGGCAAGCACCATAACCACTGAGCCACCGCTCCAGCCCCAAAGCTACAATAATTAAAACCATTCAGTAATGGAGAATAATTAAATTAATAAAACAAAATATCATGAAGCAGACTTAAATATACACGGGGACTTGGTTTACGAGAAGGTTAGCATTTCAAACCAGTGAGAATAAAAAGGATGATTCATTAAGTGATAGTTAACAAAATTGGCTGATTGAGAAAGAGTTGAAGTTGGATGTTTACTTAATTTTTATCTCAAAATATATTCTTTTTATTTAGAGAGAAGGAGTCAATTTTTTAATATTTTCATCTGGTTTTTGTTTTTCTTCCACTTAGATGTGTATGTGATGCTGGGCATCAAACCCAGGTCCTCATGCCTGCCAGGCAAGTACTCTACCACTGAGCCACCTCTCCAGCCCCATGTGAAAAAGAAACCAAAAATTCTAGGAGAAACCTCAGCTAAGTTTATTTCTACTTTTGAATGCAACCAGCAGTTTTTTTTTTTTTTAAAGTAGTACACAAAACCCAGAATCCAAAAAGGGGGAAAAATCAGTTACCTAAAGTGACAATCTTTTGTCTGAAAATAAATCATGAAGTCCAAAAACCAATGATAACTGCAACATGCAGCAAAACTCAAATCAGGTGCTGAAAGTAAAATGGACAAATGAGAAGCAACTCGGGGAGACCCTGCCCCAAAATAAAATCAAAAAGGGTGGGGTGCAGCTCAGTAGTACCATGCTTGCCTAGCAGGTACAAGGCCCTGAGTTCAATTCTCAGTACCCCAAAGGTGTGGGGAGGGGAGAGAACGAATGAGAAAAGAAAGGAAGAAATATGTGGTGAACAAACACATGAGAAGATGTTCTAACTCATAATTACAGATGCAAATCCAGAGTAATGAGATTTCTCCCCAGTTAGCAGAAAAATATTTTTTCTCTTTTTGCAGGACTTAAGTCAGAACCCAGGGCCTTGTACATGCTAGGCAAATGCTCTACCCCTGAGCTACACGTTCAGCCCAGAGAAGAATTTTTTTTTTTTGGGTATTGGGACTTCAACCCAGCGGAGGGGCCTTGGGGGGCATTGCCATTGAGCTACATCACCAGCCCTTTTTATTTTATTTTGAGACAGGCTCTCTAAGTTGCCCAGGCTGGCCTTGAATTTGTGATCCTCCTGCCTCAGACTCCTGACTTGCTGAGGTTACAGGTGTGTGCCACTGTGCCCAGTCAGAGTGGAGATTTTTAATATAAGGTAATATCTGGAATTGCTATCAGTGTGGAAGAAGAAAGGGATCACTCATGACTTAGGGGGCGGAGAGGGTGCACTTTGTGAACCACAGTTAGGCAAGATGTCTGAACGTTTGAAAAGCACATGCTTTTCAACCCAGAGCTGCTGCTGCTGCTCAGAATTTATCTTTGTAGATGCTTTCAAATGTCCATCAAGATATAGGTAAGAAGGTTCCCTTAAAATAAAAATAATATTAAAAACTGGCAACAAAGTGTCCATTCCTTGAGATTTGGTGTTAAATTACAGAATGTCCATACAGTGGGATTGTAGGCAGCTAGTAAAGTCATGAAAAAGAATGAGGTGAATGAACATGGTGCATGGAAAACTTCCAAGCTCTATCAAATTAAAAACAACAGCAAGAAAAACTAGGTACAGAACACCTTGACTATGTAATTATTACCTTTGTGAAGTACCAAGACACATCCAGGCATCTCCATCACGCACGCATGTATCTCCGTGTGTGTAGGTGTGTGTACCCATACACCAATGTCCCTTCCGCCCCGGATCCAGGAAATTATTAGAAAGTGACAGCTTTGATGATTTTTACTTTTAATCTGGAATGTTTCTGAATGACTCAATTTTCCCAATCACATATCACTTATAACTTCCATTTATTTATTCATTCGTGCTTTTGAATGTCTGTAAAGCTCTGTATCTAGGCAGTGAGAGAATGGGCTTTTTGCGTTCTTCTTTAGTTTTTTTTTTTTTTTTTTTTTTTTTTTTTTTTTTTTTTTTTTTTTTTTTTTTTTTTTTTTTTTTTTGTACCGGGGATTGAACCCAGGCGCTTAGCCACGGAGTCACATCCCCAGAACTTTTTATATTTTATTTTGAGGCAGGGTCGCTAAGTTGCTGAGGCTGACTTTGAACTTGGGATCCTTCTGCCTTAGCCTCTGGAGCCAGTGGGATTACAGGGATGTGCCACAGTGCCCCTTCTTTACTATTTCTTAGTATTTTAAAAAAATTCTTGGACTGGAGCGGTGGCTCAGCGGTTATGGCACTTGCCAGGCATGCATGAGTACATGGGTTCAAACCCCAGCACCCACGTACACAACTAAATGTCAGAGCAATGAAAGTCACGTGAAAAACTCAATAAAAATTGTTTCTCTCTCTCTCTCTCTCACTGTCTTTCTCTCTTAAGAAAAGAAAAACATTTAAAAAATCCTATTAAAGGATTATTAGGATTATTTTACATTTAAAATGTCAAATAAAGAAGGGAAAAACATCACGGCCATCGTCTACCTACAAATCACTTGCTTATTTTCATCTTGTTGTAGGAACTCCGTGGTTCTTTAGATTTAGAATTAAAAACTGTTAATGCCCTTTATAGTTGTATCTGTAAAAGAAAAATTCCCTGCCTAAATCCAAAAAGCTAATTTCCAAAAGAAATCACAATGCATCACCCAACTTTTCAATTAAAAAAAAATCTGGGTGGAGACAGGTCACTGTCTCCCGGAGGTGGGCTCCGGGTTGCTCTCTGTCGGCACTGTCCAAGCACTCTAAATGATGAAAGAAATTGAGACCAAGAGCACTTTCCAAATCTTCCAGCACCATCCTCCAACCTAACAGTGCACTCTTCTGGTTGCATTATTCACATTCAGCCACCTCACTGAGATTGAGGAAAGTATTAATTTATAGAGGACGACAGAAAAACACCACTTTGAAGCCAGTGAAAAAGCGTTTAGTTTTCTATTCTACTGTATAAAAACAAAAACTCCAGATTAAAGAATATATATATATATATAGTTATTATACACTACACATGTATGTATTTGTAAATGTGCACATACATATATATATATTTGTGATATATGTTGTATACGATTAAATCATATTTTAATATATATCAAATGTATGGCATAAAACTATCATATTTCACAATGCTATAAATGGTCCAGTTCAAAGCACTAAATTGCAACTGTTTTGACTTCAAGTCAAATCTTTATCATAGATCAAAACCACCTGGGTTTGATTTAATTTTTATTTCCTACCATTTTACTAATAGGCATATCTTTCTCTGAACATTCTAAGTTTATGGCTATAAAACAACTTAATTGCAATCCACATTTTTAAAGTCTTTAGTCTTGCAGATTTAGAGACCCATGTATGTAAAAAAGATGATAAAATACTTCACTTGAAAAATAATAAAACATTTTTGAATTTTGAATATCTTTTTAGTTTAGTTTTTTTTTTTTTTTTTTTTAGTGTTTTTGCCTGAAGATGTTGCATTCAGAGATCTCCTGAATGCAACTCATAACTAAAGTCAAGAGACTCAGGAAAGAGAGACAAGTCACTGGCTATATGCAAGTCTTCTGAACAGCAGCTAGGCAACAGCACCCTCTGGTGTCCACCAAAGGAGCAGGAAACTTTCATGTTAGACCCACCCAGAGGAGATGGGACAGCAGGGCTGCTCAAAAGCATGAATTAATAAATAAACGGAAGTTATAAATGATATATGACTGGAAAAATTGAATTGTTCAGAAACATACCAAATTAAAAGTAAACATCTTCAAAATTATCACTTTCTAATTATTTCCTGGGGCAGGAGCAGAATGGACGTTGGTGTATGTGTACACACACCTACACACACGAAGATACATGCGTGCATGATGGTGATACCTGGATATATTTTGGGTTTTACTTTACAAAGATGAGAATTACATAGTCATGATGTTCTGCATTTAGTTTTTCTTGCTGTTGTTTTTAATTTGCAGGTGACATCTCAAACTTCATCTATAGCTTTACTCTGCTGATATATTCGTGTACCAGAACATAAATGATAAAATATAAATATAAACCAGAGAAGAATGACATTTGAACATTAGCGGTAACTTCCAGTAAGAAAGAAGTGGTAAATAAGAGGTTGTTTCAGTATCACTTCTAACTCAGTCCTCAGAACGCTTTTTTTCAGGATGAGAGTGTCAACAGATGAGGAAGAACCATGAACTCCTAAACTGGATCACCTGCTCATCTTGAGTGCTCTCCCAGTACTTACTTCTGGATCGCATGTAGCAATCGTTACAGTTCAGAAGACCATTTCGAATCCTAACATCCGTCCCACTCACTGCATCTCCAAGCTGTCCTTTACAAATTCCACACTATAGAAGAAAATATCAGATGTTATAAGATGCACAAGAAATTCTTTACCATGCTTACAGTTTACATGAATAACATATAATCAGTTCTATGATTGCAGCGCTATTTCTTTATGCAACACTGGGGATTGAACCCAGTGGCACTGAATTGCTACATCCTCAACCCTTTTCATTTTTTATTTTGAGACAGGGTCTCTCTGCCTTGCTGAGTATCTCACTTAAGTGGCCTTGAACTTGTGATCCTCCTGCTTCAGCCTCCAGCATTACAGGTGTGTGCCACCACATCTGGCTTATAATCTCCACATTTGTTCAGCATCAGTTATATGTTAGATACTGCACCAGGAGTCAACTTGCAGCAAAAATAAAATATATTTTTAGCATTTCATCCTAACTCCTAGTATTTTATGGAGGACATTGATCCAGAGAAGGTAATTAATTTGTCCTAAGGTTGTAAAGCTGGTGTGGTATCTCAGGGACTCCAAAGCCTATTCTTTACACCTTTGTTATATAGTATTTCTCAATCAAGACCAAAGGACCATGTTAAATATATTAAACCTTGATGGTTTTGAATAAACACACAGTCAATGGGTTATCAATTAAAACTGTCTATCAATAACCTTCAAAGGCTTTGCAGAATTGTTAATAAGTATTAAGATCAAAATCACTAGGAAATAGCTATTCCGGTTTGTATTTCCACCTTGAAGACAATGATACTCAGAAGAAGAAATCTATGGGACCGAACTAATTTTAGCCAATCAGCCTGAGTGCCAAAGGAGACGCTGAGAGATGTTCTGCTATTTGTACCAGACAAAGTGGCATTGGGATTGGTCCAGGATCTAGCCCCTGACGCATGCTCTAAGGTCACCTGGAGCAGAGGGGCTTCGTGCAAATTACGTTACAAGCTGCATTGACATTGTGTTTTGTCTAAGATCAAATCTTGCTTTCATGTGATGTCGGGTGTTTTAAATTAATTATTTGGTGACAACTTCATTGACTATCTATTGGCTTAGAGGAAAATTGGAAGTTATTTTAAACTCATGCAAGTTTACTTTATAACCAAGCAAGCTACCAAGAAGAAGTAGGACAAAATGCCAGAATGAAAAAGAAAACTATATTGGTATTATACAGAGAAAGAAATGACTTTTATTCAGAGATAGGAGGTTTCTCTTCAAAAGTTTATGTATTAATTTGAAATGTGTCCATGAGTGGGGAAAAAGGACGTGATAGACTGATGTAATTCCACTTATGAATTTTATAACATATCCAGTATAACAGGTTAGCTTGCCTACTTTTAGTGGAGATCTGGTACTAGAATCTAGGCCTCTTCAGTTTCAGTTTATTGATTCATTCATTTAAAAATATTTACTGATACCTACTCTGCTAGATAAGGAGGAAACAATGGTGAGCAAGACAGACATGCTCCTTGTCCCTGTGGAAGATGACAGTTAATTTGATAATGAGTGATAAGGACCATGAAAGGTTCTATGAGGGCCTATAGCTAAGGCAACTGAGTTAGTCTAGGTGATCAGGGTAGTTTCTCTGAGGAACCACTATTCAACCTGAGATTACCGACATATTCATTCTGAGAACTATAACTCTGCAACTAGTTGAAACCACTTATTTGATAGAAAAACACACATGGGTCAAAACCCAAAACTCTTTGCCATGAAATCATAAGGATTTAAGAAACAGCAAGATGTGACACTCCAATAAATCCAGATGTGGAGGTGTCAGTGTGTCCTGGTATTCCAGTCTCAGCTTCCAGCTCTTCAGCAACAAAAGCTGTTCAGTAAAGACAAATCACACAGGTCTGTGCCTTTTACCCTGACATCCCAGGGGATTCAGGATAGGAGAGCTTAATCCTGAAGGATGGAGTCTACCCATGTGTCTGTACCACTAGGGGTGGGGGCTCACAAGAAAGGTCTCCAGGACTTCTAGGAAGTATTTCTCAGCATGGAACGAGGCCAAAAGACATCACAAAATTGTGCTTGGAGAAATGAGCATCGAGTACGTACCCTAAAACACTGGATGTGAAAATAGAGATTGAGGGTCTCAATGATCATGGCTGCTCCTTTACCCAAAGGAAGCCCACAGGAGGAGCACAGCTTCTTCCCACTGATAGACCTAGATTGAAAAACACATGCAATAATAAAGAGTTCGTTTAGAATAGTTGGTCAAACACACAAATATGTCACCTCATGCAAAAATGGATATGTGGATTTTTAAAAAATGTTTCTATCATGAATGAAATGAAGATACCAAACTGACAAACAGAAAGTTAAGCATTAAATATAAATTGCAATCAACCGCTAGACCGAATATGGCAGTCCTCCAGGGTGGTATCAAATCTGGTGTGCGTGCGTGCGTGTGTGCATGTGATTTGTTCCAAGGACTTTGTATGGTGCTCTATTCAAATGCCTTGGAGTGATTCAATATGTTTATCATATGTTTTCATAAGTCCTAAAAGAAAATCAAGTTTAGCTTGTGCTAAGGTTTCAATGTGCTTTAAAAATTTCCATAAATAGGTTCATTGACCCACTAGGGCATTTCTTCTTATTTAAGGAAAAAATGTTGTTTAAAAACAGACAGTCAATTGTGATACTGCAGGACAGGTACCAGGCAGGGGGCCTGAGACATAGGATCTTTCCACCGTCTGCTCTAAAGAACTCACTTTGGATTTCCCTTCAGCCTACAGAAGGAGAGGGTCGGACTAGATCATTTCCACCATGTCTTCCAGTGCTAACACCGTGACTCTGTAATTCTGGCACTTGCCTTCTCCCTGAGTAGGCCTCTGGAGGGCAGGGCTGTGTCTATCTCCTCCCTGCAACACAGGGCTCATCAGTGGACTAGACCCTAGCACAGCAGAACGACACCAGGTGAGAGGAAATGATCTGACACTAGATGGCTAGATGCAGCCTTCCCACAACGGAGATCAGACTGCAGTGATGCCCACTGTTAAAAAAGGGCTGGGGACTGAGCCCAGGGCCAGAGCCTTGGACAGCCTTGGCAGGTGCTCCACTAATGAGTCACACCCCAGCCCTAAAAAACTAAAACAGGCAATATCATTTGAAAGCTAACATGGTTCAGAGGGACAGGGGAAACAGAAAGAAAGATAACAGCAAAACGGAAGAGCTGTCCTAATTAAACCCTATTTATTAGGATTTCCCTCTTATCTAGTAGTGAAATGAAATTTCTACATCAATGAAAACCTCTGGGTACTGGGTAATATGTCTCTCCAGTGAATGGAACAGGCAGCTTTAAAAAAATATCATAGGGTCCAATTAATGCAGAAGCAATCATTAGACGGCTAGAGAGGTTAAAAGAGTAGAATGGAGTTTCGTTTCCCAGCCTCCACCTGTTTCTCAGGGCCTCAGTGGATCCTGCCTGGAAGGGCCGAGCTGTCTTGGAGGGAAAGGCGCCTGCCTGCAGCGGAGCCCAGCCATCGTCTGGTGGATTGATTATTAGATTGTAGGTTCCACCCAATGTAATTAAAGCCCTATGGCCACCACCATGCCAGCGCCACATGCTTGACTTTGTCCATTGCCAGCTGATGCGTCTGCAGGCAGATGGGGGACGTTTTCCTCCCTCCTGCGACTGTGTGTGTGTCCGAAGAGATGTGGATGAGCGAATCCCTCAAAATCACTTGGCAGGGACTTATTTGGCTGAAACTGTACTTGGGAAACTAGACCAAACAAAGCAGCCTCAGAAAGGCTTGCTGACCTCTTGTACCTGTTTGGTGACTGGCCGGGAGGGGTGGGAGAACAGGGGGACAAGGGCCCAGCCTGGAAGTTCTCTCGAGGGCTTTTCCTGTAACATGATAAAGGAGCCAAAAATTATGACAAGTAAAGAGAGGCCCAGTTCCATAAGAAAAGACATTTTAGATTAAAAAAAAAAAAGAAAAAAAAAACTTCCTTGACACCAAACGAGTGACCACGGAGTCTTCTCGTGGTAATTTAAAAGAAAGATACAAAAACAAAGCAAAAAAAATTTTTTTAAATAAAATAAAATAAACTCCCCCCAAAACAAAACAAAACCAGAAATAGTAATTCTGTCTAGCAAGGATTACCCATGCCAGGCACTGCCTACTTAAAATCAAAACCAGGCTGGCATGCTGGCGTTACCAAAAACAGTATTTTTCTAATTTTTCCTTTTAGTTATAATCTTCTTTAGTTGTTTTTCAATTTATTCACTGAACTGCTTTTGTGCAGAATAAGTTATAAACTATGGACTTCATGGGAGGGGAAAGATGAGTAGGGACACAGGGAAAACTCTTAAGGAAAGCCCAGAAATACAGGCAGACCTTGAAGGAGGCGTTCCCCGGCAAGGTTTCCACTGTGCATGCATCCCATGAGGGGTGATGCTGAAACGACTTCTCAGCCATGATGCCAGGCAGGGACGAATCACTGGGCCCAGCCAGAAGCCGCCAGTTGGGCTTGCACAGGTGTTGTGGCTGCAGAGACGCCCTGCCTGTGACTCGGCTGTGAATTCTGGGGTCTGGCTTTTAAAAGCCAATTTCATTTAGATTAGTAAAGAAAGGGGAGCAACATAGAGGAGAAAAACGACAAGGAAAACGCCAGGGTAGAAGCAGACAGAGCAAGTCCGTCTGTCTCCTGACTGCATGATTCCCTGAGCCAGGTCACCCTCACTGCCCTCCTCAGGCAGCTTGTCTTCTGCGTAGCGTAACAGCCTGGAGCGTAAGCACCACTGCCTAAACAAAGGTGAGAAGTCACTGCCATCATCGACATGATGAAAATACCCAAGGGATCCTAGCTTCCATTCATTGTGGTGTCATAAACACACAGAGAGGAGTCTGAACAGGCACAGAGAAAGGAGGAAACAGTTCTAGCAGCATATGGAAGAAAACCAAGGAAACTAAAGCCAAACATGAATTTGTTCTCTCCTAACAAATGCTGGCATCCCCATCATCTCAGCCATGTAGACATGCAACCGCCACGCATGAAACCCCACGAGGTGGGTACTATTACTTTCCCATTTTCTCAATGAGGAAACTAAAGCAGGGAAAAGTTAAGTCACTTGCTCAAGGTCATAGGAAGGCAAGTGGCAGAAGCAACGTGGACAGACTCAAGGTAGAATGGCTGGTTACCAAGGTATAATGAATATTATATTTTTTGAAACTGTGATTACAAAGAACTTTTGGCTGAAATAGGATCTTGCCATAAAGCTGTAGGTTCATTTTGAATTCCTCCAACATTTAGCTGGTCAAATACTTCAGGTGAATTAACTTCCCTGTGCCTCCACTTGTAAAATTGGAACAATAACCTCATAAAGTTACTGGGAGGGTTCAGAGACTTAATGTATGAAAAGAAGAGGAGAGAAATATTTGTAAACTCTTCAACACAGTGCCTACTACACTGAAGTGATAGGAACTATAATTAGGAAAATAGAGGGTTTTTTTTTTCATGAGGATCAAACCCAGAGCCTTGTGCATGCTAGGAAAGCACTGTACCTCTGTCCTACAACCCCAGCCCCCCAAAACAGTTCTTACAAAATTAAAATATAGCTGAAGGCAGCTACCTTAATGAGAGAGCAAAATAATTACAGAATAACAATTTTTCTTTGAAACGATATTTGTCTAAAGCCTGAAACAATTTAACTCAAAATAAATTACTAATGCAATAAACCTTCAAATTCTAACCAAAATTTAGATTTCTGGATTAAGAATATAACTTTGTCACTTGTATACTGATAGAATGAATATTTATTGTCAGGATAGCTGTCCCAATCTCCTATAAATATCTTTTACCTTATTGATGAGATTAAATTGAAAGAAAGCACAGAAAAGCTGCTGACATCTTGCCATGTTACAGTTTCAATTTTTCTCCAAGTCAGCACAGTAAGAAGGAAAAAAAAGGGGGGGAGGTCCCACATCCGTCTTAATATTTGGTTACTCACTTTCGCCTTTCACTAGGAGACTCAATCTGATGGTTAACGCTTTTATCCAACGGGAGGGTTTTTGGCTTCACATCTTCTGACGTGTGCAATGGTGTGTTTGATACCTGTTGATTCTGGGATGGATCTAAGGCCAAGAAAAGAACATAAATTCTGTGCTCAGTAAGACGACCATATCACCTTCACCTAGTGAGTCACTGGCTTTAAAGGCTAGTGCCTGCTGGGTTCTCACGGCAATTTCATGTAGGATGTGGGCACAGTGTCTGGGGGGACCAGTGTATCCATGTATCCATGACACAGTGAATTCACTGTGGAAGGAAAACAGATCTGGAACGAGGCCCTTTTGCCTCACCGATTTCTGTTGTAATAACAATAAGACTAAAAATCCTGACTTCTTATGGGTCAAAGGAAGTGAATTCGGGTGAATGCAATTATAATCTAGAACAGAAGTTCTAAAAAAGTAAACACCTATCGCTTTCTTTAATCCATGGATCACACCAACTATAACGTGGTTTCAACTCACAGGGCACCTGAAGGCTTTCAGCTTCCTCAGTATTTATATATGGGAACACACTCAAGTCTACGTCTATGAACGATCATCAAACGATGGAAATACATGAATAGACAACACGCCAAAAATACAAGGCAAATTCACTAACTCTACCACTAAAAATGCTTATTTGCTTAGCCAAATTTGCTTTGGCTGTACCACATTCATTATGGTCACCCCTGCATCCTTCCCCGTCCTCTACACAATCCCTCTATCTCCAGACTAAGTCAAGATGTATCAGCCAGAAGCAAGCATTCTCAAAGTTTCCTTAGTGATTAAAAAAATTAAGCAAATAAACTAAAAACCCATACAAACATGCAATTCCAAATCAAAGAGGGGTCACAACATAGAAGCTTTCAGGAATTCATAAATTTGACATTGGGAGTTTCAGTTCTCTAGGAACGATCCTGAACATCCATGGCATGTAGAATTTGATCATTTTTCTGAGGAATGCATTTGAATTTCATTCAGCAGTGAGTCTGGTGTGTGGGAGACACCAGTGAGAATGATAGGGACATGTGGCAGGGAGCTGCTGAGATCTTCTTAACCTTCCTGCACTTGAATCTGAACCCAGCTTCTTGGATTCTAGCCTTCCGTAGGCACTTTATGGGGACATTATATCCCCTGGTGGAACTGTGAAATTTGGGAATGTCTCAGAATGCACTGCTTATGAAAGTCAGAGGTAAAGCTACATTTTTTTAAGAGTGCCATAACCTACTAGGGTCTTACTGGTCCCCAGTGATATTATATGGAGGCTGGGAACATGGAGTGGGAATTTATTAATTACATATTTAGCATAAAGTAGAAGTCCAGGCTCTTAGAGTGAAGTTTGGAATCAGCAAAGGTCATATTTGTGTGGACAATGTGAGGGGTCTTAAAATAATTTGAATACTGGGGTTAGTCTTCTCCATTCTTACCCTGAGCCAGCTGCGGGTTCACCCCATGGTGTGGTGCTCCAGCCTCTGTACCCAGCTGATGTTCTTGATGTATTCCTCTTGATATGGGATTCTCAGAGTGAGCCGAGGGTCCTTGAGTTAGGCTGGTAAAATAAAGAAACATTATTTCAGAACAAAGTAAAAAGCAACTGGATTGAATTTACTTACCCTATCCCTTAGGGCACAGAAGTACCAATTACAATTTGAAAAAAAGAAATGGGGCTGCTTATTTATATTTTTTATTTTAAACTAGATTGAAACCATTATAAAATGCTACACATTTTTAGTGTCCATCAATTTAAAAAGCTCCAGAAATGATCCTTTCTGAAGTTCTTGTCCACAAAGCTCTTCATTCTAATTGTTTCAAGGGATGCAGGAGTTAAAGGGGCCCTCCCAGATTTTCACAAGAGAAGGATTAGTGTAGAGATCATTTGGGCCACATGGGACCTCTCCAGCCCTAGGTGTTCACTGGCCTTTTAGTACTTTCCGTGTGCCAGGAAAGGAGATACAAAGGAGATAAAGGGAACAATTCTGGTGACAAGGACAGCCCGGAGAACTAGCAAAAATTCATTTTAAAAGCTTGTCTGGAGAACCAGGAAGAATGCACATAAAATGCTTTTTGGCATCCTTTAAATCTTCCTGACTAGTAATTTTCATTTCATAAAATGAGAAGCCCCTCTAAACAGCATCAACTGGAAACCTATGTGTTCATCCAAAGACAACGAAGTCTCTGGATGCAGCTCTTAGCTTCCAAAGCTTACAGTTCACCTGGTCTTTTAGCTGACAAGCACAGGGAAATTCCGAGGGTAAAACCCCACCAGAAGAGCTCTGTTCCCAAGTGACCCTGCAAAATGGGCCAGCCTTTGAAATGACACTGACAGCCTTTCATGTCTTTGGGTCCTTTCGGATGCTGAACATGTGTGCACGCCTGCGGATAGGTCTCTGGTGTCTCATACCCTATGGAAAACATCTGTCTCATACAGCACTGCCCACCTCCTGGGTTTCTGCAGACTCCTTCTTGGTTAGATGGGGGTGGATCAATGAGCCCACTGCAGCCCACCACTACACCAGAGTCTGCTCCTGGCTGAACACCCCAGCAGTTTCTGGCTTCTTTTTCTGATCTCCTATGGAACATACTGGAGCCCACAGTGAGGCAATTTCTCCCAGTCAAGTGATTAGTTGGTTATCTTTAACATAATCACCCAAAGTAAATGTGGCTTCTCATGGCAGGGGCATGCTAACTGCCAAGTTCAGGTCCACAGTGGAACCACAGTAGGCGGGACCTCAGGGCTTCCTTTCAACCTGTATCCCTCCAGATACATTCACCACTCAGGTGATTGATAGTTAGGTTTGGGGCTTTGAATTGATAACAAATTTCTTTGATGATCTATACTGCTACCCCTTATTTAAAAACAGCTGCACTCATTTAAAAATAAGACTATTTATATTCAAGAGCATAAGGACACTGACTTCAGAGCTATTACAATATGTTCAAGCGATATGTAATGTATTACTGGAATGATCACTTCAAAGTGAATATGATTTGCATTAGCAATGGGTACCCTTCCTGGGGGTGAACAGACAGACCCGCCTTGTGAATTTCCGTGGACAGCCTGGAATGGGCTCATACCTGTCCTCCTCCAGTGGGTCACTTTCCCTAGCCGTAAGCAATAAGTCATTGTCATCCCCCTGGAATGCTTTCTTCTGTCTTCTCTCTTTTTCTTCATCTTGACAGTTATCCAAGTCCATCTTATTCTAAGGGGTAAAACAAAGACAAACTTAAATATAAATTTTAAATGCACTGGATGACAATTATCTTTGGCCATGGAAGAGCCAAAGCATTTTTCTTTTTGAAATACAAACTTTTAATTTTTTCATCCAATTTTTTATTAACATGTATTCATTGTCCAAATTAATGAATTGATTGTGCTATTTCCATACATGCAAACAGCGTGCATTGATCATATCCATCCACTCTTCTCCCCTTGCCACCCATGAAGGATTTTTCAACCACATTGCCTACAATTTAAAGAACAGTCATTCAAATTAGATGACTGTAATAATTTCCAACCATTTATAATAAATGTAGAATCTGGATCTCTCTCAAAAAATATCATAAAATGGAATTGGTTAAGAATCCCTTATCCCCACTTCAAAATAGTCACAGGACTGCTTACGTCAGGACAAATGGCTTTTTAGTATCCAGGGAATAGATCATTCTATGCAGACTATAAACCATTCAGGCTTTGGCATGACTTCTGCCTGATCCCTCCATGACTTTATTGGGGCATGTGGAGGTAGACTGGCCTTTGTAGGTTCTCTCCAGCCCTCAAAGACATGTCACTTTCCTGTGGAATTTTGTGGGGGAGAAGCAACTGTTACGGAGACTGGTGGAGAACACACTGTGGGCATCTCTGCTTTGGCCAAACAATGCAAAAAGAATAAATGGCATGGTTACAGGATCAGAGGGATGAGTGATCCAGGAACCAGGCAGTAAGGACATTTCCCTAACTGAGATCTTGTCAGCCTGTCTGGATCGATCTGGCCATTGCAATGGCTTTGCTGCTGGTCAGGAAGAGTCCAGGGTTTGGCTATGGCAGTGTTGGTAGAATGGGTGAAATGGCCATATAGCCAACATGACTCTCGGGGAACAGTCAGTCCTGGGTTTAAACTATCGACTTTGGTGAGAAAAACCTGGCCTCATGGTTTTATGCTTCTATATAAGTTTATTTATCTCACAAATTGTTTTTAAATAGTTGGCCTCACCCCTGTCCCACTGCCTTCAGTTACAGAGGAAGATGTAGACAGCTGGTCTCCAGAACTTGAAGAAATAGTGAACGGAACCACAGTGTCTTCAATTATCTTACGCTCCTGAGGGAAATACAGGAATCAATGAAAAGCGGAAAATAAAAAAACGGTATGAGTCAAGAGAAAAGTTGCACTAAGAAACTTTGGTGGAAAAGAAAAAATCAGTATGTGTACAAACAAGCGGGGCATTAAAAACCCTTATTTTCCAAAAGCATGCGTATCTTATAATACTCTCCATGGGCAACGATTTAGAAATAAACATTGAATTTAGAAAATCAAAGTCTGAATTAGTATGATTAAAAAGGCCCAGTTAAGAAATACTATTAGGGATCTGACTATCTGCAAGAAAAACTTGTGACCATATTACCCATAAACGAATTTTAAATAACATACATAAATGCAGCTACCTTCAAATTCTCTCATGTGGTCACATTTGTTCATTTCAAAAAAATAAAAATGAAACAAAAAAGAATTCTTCTCTACATATCTCTTTAGTACCATATAGTAAATGGAGTAATAAGAGTATATTCATTTAGTATATTCAATATCAAAACCATCCTCATAAAATTAGTTCATTACAACCAAACATGCTTGTTATAAACAAGCACATATACAAATAGATGATTTGTTTCTTTCACATCATCTCTCTAATCCTGATTGAGAATTAGACTCTGATAGGTGATCAGAAATAACGGTTTTGTCTCCTTGACCATGGATCAATACATCCTTACCACAACCCACACTTGGGGGTACTGTCATCTGTGACCTTTTAGAACCTGTATAAAAGGACCTTTTATTTTTGGTACTGGGGATTGAACCCCAAAACACTTTACCACTGAGCTACACCCTAGACTTTTTTACTTTTTATTTTCAGATGGTATTTTACTAAGTTGCTTAGGGCCTCACTAAGTTGTGAGGCTGGCCTTGAACTTGAGATCCTCCTGCCTCAGCCTCTCAGGTTGCTGGGATTGCAGGCATGCATCGCCACTACTGAGTATGATATGACTCTTTTAGAGAGGTTGATGGGCTCTGCTGAGAGTATAGACAGCTAGACACTTGGATATACATGCCACAGACACAAAAGGTGTTTACAGACTTTGAGGAATTGGGATGACAAGGTCAAACTTCTTGGGAATTTCCTACCTCCTCATAGTATCTGCGTTCTTCCTCTTCCACCTCCTTTTGGGCCTTTTCCCACTCTTCCTTCAGCTTGTCCTGTTCCTTCTGGTATCTCTCCTGTTGTGGGATGTGCATAGATTGTTTGGAACCAACCACTGCACACATCACTGGATTTTTCCCTCCTCTAAGCCACCTCTTGCAACACCATACTGTGTTGCAAGAGTGTGATAATATTCTGAATCTAACTGATTCGTGCCACATCAGGGAAATACTGTTTTGTGCTACTGAAACATTTTAGGAACATAAAATATTAATGGAAAGTGTGTTTTCTCCTGCTGTGTTTTGAGGAAATACTCTTTTTTTTTTTTTTTAAGAGAGAGGAACAGCGAGAGAGAGGAAACAACTTTATTTAGTTTTTCACATGGCCTTAGTTGCTCCAACACTTAGTTGTGTATGTGGTGCTGGGGTTTGAACCCGGGTCCTCCTGCTTGCCAGGCAAGCACCGAAACAGCTGAGCCACTGCTCCAGCCCTGTAGAAATACTCTTGAGAGTGATAAGAAGTTTGCTTGTAGAAAGAGAAAAGATGGGATGATGAAAAGGTTCAACCATCTCCCTGAGCTTGGGTTTTGTCCTAGGTAGGCTGAACCAACAGTTTGCTTCAACTGGGCCCCGCAGGGGCCACTCCACAAACAGAAATTCATTGCTGGGCTGGGGATGAAGCTCAGGGGTAGAGCACTTGTCTAGCATGTGCAAAGTCCTGGGTGTGACTCCCAGTGCTGCAAAAACAAACAAAACAAAACCACATTGCGGCCAGGAGACTTTAATAAAAGATTAAAAACCTAGTAGGTTTGCAAGATAGACAACAGCGAAAGGTCCAAAGTCGACACGATGATAATCAGCCGAGTGGCTAAACTACTCTTTGCTTGCCACCACTACACCAAAATGAAATTCTCCTGGTTTACAGTAACTTTGGAATTAAGAGCAGCTTTTGAACAGCCCATTAGTTTCCACATCACAACTTCTGGTGGCAGGTGGGGGGCGGTGGATAAAATATTCTGAATAAGGATGGTGTTAAAAATGTGGTTTGGAGGGCTGGGGATGTGGCTCAGTGGTACAGCACCTGCTGAGCAGGCATGAGACCTTGGACACCAGCAGCAGCGGGGAGAGAGACAGACAGACACTGGCAGTCCTGACAGCTGATGGAAGGAATGAATAAACAGAGATTAAAATTAATGCTTGAAATAAAAACTGACACCTGAATGGCGTCCTGACACGAGAGACAAAGGAATCATTAGTGTGTGCTGCTCAGACTCCAACCATTTAGGCTGATGATTGCTGTCCTCCCTTTCAGGCTAAAACAAGTCTGCACTCTACCTTCCCAGGAAGGCACTGAGATTTCTTCCAGGTGTTACCTGTTAGGTCACTATCTTAGGAGGAAGGGCTTCATTGGAATGTCTGGGGACTGGCGTTCTTATTGACACTCTAGCAAAACCACGGTCAGTCAACCCATGGAGGGCTCTTAAACTCCAGGTCAAAACTTATTATCAAAACTGAACATCTGGGCTGGAGCAGTGGCTCAGTGGTTTTGGCGCTGGCCTCGCATGCACAGAGATGCAGGTTCGAACCCTAGCACCATGTACACGATGAAGTACCTGAGCAATGAAAGCCAAATGAGCAACTAAATAAAATTGACTCTCTCTCTCGCTCTTCTTCTCACTGTCCCTCCCTCTTTAAAAAACAAACAAATAAACCCCCCCCCCCAAAACTGAATATTGTATTGTAAAGTTTAAGAGAGGGACTGGGGAGCTTTTCAGAACAGGACAGACCTAAATCTGTACAAAAGCTGGAAACTAAGCAAACCTTCTTAAAGACTTATCAATTCCAGGAGCCCTGAGCCTCACTCACCAGGATGAATGAGTATGCAGGAGTGAAAGATGCAGCTTGTGACACCACACACATACACACCACAAATGCATACACGCCACACATACACAAATACTGCACATACAACACATAATGCATGCGCACACACACACACACACACCCTGATTCCCTGCTTTCCTTCTTCAACACCTTGGCCTACAACCCACAGTAACATTTGGCAGGGCAGGAGCACTACACTGGCCTGGTGTCGGCATCTGTGAACATGGTCACCCTTCAAAGCATGACAGAGTGCCCTGATGGTACACACATTCTCCTGTCTTCTTTTCTTGGTGGAATTTGTGACTCCTGATTGTTTGGGGAATGAGTGGTTGATTTCCAAGACTACAGCAGATGGCCAGTGTTGGTCAGAGGTCTCCCAATAGACTTAAAGTCCCAACTGCTCTGGGACTTCAATGAATCAGCTTCTTTCCAACATTTTAGTATTTAAGGTCCAACCCTCTACAATTTTTAAAAGTGCCAAACTTAACTGGCAGAGCTAATGCCACACTAACAATTGATTAAGCTAACCTCCCACCCCCAGCCCTGGGAGTTAGGCCAAAAGAAATAAAACAAAACAAGATAAAAAAAGAACAAAAACAAAGAAAAAGAAAAAGTAAGTAAAATGAACAAGCATTGCTTTCTAACAGCAGCAGAAAGTCATCAAACTGAATGAGATTTAACATTCTCCTTCAGGACTTTTTGGTAACCTCAACACTACTGGGAGTGTAGTGGAAAGGGCATATGTTCTAGAGTCATGCAGACTTGGAATGAATCCAGGTTCAATGCCTAGTAGCTGTGTGACCTTGGACAATTCGTTCAACTGATAGGAGTCTGTTTCTTCAGTTTCAAGCTATTAAGACACAACTTGAAGGATTGTATGAAGATTAAATGAGATAAAATCGTCACCACCAACCACAGTTCCTGGCACATCCCAAGGTTTCAACATGAGTTAGTTTCTAGGGTTACTGATTACTTTTGGAAACCCTGTTGATCCATGAAACAGAATGAAGCAAGTGAGGGCATGATAAATGTATTCCCAGAATTTTCCTGGAGTTGATCATCAAAGGCAAGTAAACGTTTCAAATTTTAGTCCACCTGTATGCTAACAGTTTTTGAATGCTAACAGTTTTTGAATCATTCATCTCATTGTTAGTTGGACTGGAAATTGGTAACTAAGGAGGTGACAAATGGGTCGATGGACCCTTAATCAATATTTGATTGATTAATGTGTTAATATGTATGGTTTCTCCTCCTGTTCAATGCTGTACCCTCTGGCAGAAAGAGTGAGATGGAGGATGCTGAATGCCTGGATATGAAACGAACGGACTGTGACTCACCAACTTTGGACAAGAACTGGCTGCTGTTTCCTGTGTTAAAAATGGATTTCATGCAGCAGAAACGAAGAGGGCATCATCTATGCAAGAGCACACCCAGTCCTACCTGTAGCAAACGTTCCTGCTCCTGCTGCCACTTCTCCTGTCGCCTGCGCTCCTCTTCTGGGTCCCACGCCCAGAACTTAAACTGCTCAGAGAAACAAAATCATGATCAGAATTGAGGCCTGTCCTCAAGGACAGGCTGGGGCAAGGGAAGACAATTCATCTCCAGCCTGGTACCCAATGGAGATGCGCAAACACAAGCCTTCTCGTATCTGCCTGTGCTCTTTGATGGTGGAGATCAGGTTTTAATCACACGTCCTCTTTGGTTTACTTCCAAGATGCTGGCATGATTCTGTGAGCCTTTTAGAAACTAATAAAAACATAAGTAGCTACAGGAGGGGAAAGGCTTTGCTTCATTTTTTTAAAAGTGATATCTTAATTGCATTCATCCTCCTGAGCACAGAAAGTTTGCTCTACATACTGATCCTAGATCCAAGCCAATGGGACCAATTATTTCAGCAGAAATGCATTTTGCAAGAAGGGGTGCCTGCTGTACTATAAGCCAATCCTTTATATTGCTATTGCTTTTCCACACTAGTTTTCCCTAAAGTAAGTTATTTAACTCACCAATGTTAACCTACAGCACCTAAGGTCGAGGCAAGGGAAGACCCTGACTTGAAGCTGGTAAATCGCTCAAATCCAAAGACTTAAAAAAAAAAAAATCTTAGCTGAAGGTTTTTGCAAGTTTGGGAATCAACTAAATGAACAGGAATACAACTGGTCCTCGAAACCCATGGGTTTCCAATCACAGACAGAATTCAAAAAGGGATTGGGTGTGGCTCAATGACAGAGAGCTTGCCTAGCATGTGCAAGACCCTGGGTTCTATGCCTAGCACTTCAGAAAAAGGAAAAAATATTTAAAAAAATTATACCTGCACTGAACCTGGACAGACTTTTTCTCATCACTATTCCCTGAAAGTTGCATAAGGGTTAGGCAGATGGACGTGGGAGTGGGGATTCAGCACAGAAAACATTGGTTAAAAAGCAAGAGAGAAAGCATTTGAAGAGGAAGACATCAGTGTAATAAACAAGAGGGGGGAACAGCGATCTTCCTCCCTCAGTGATTATTTGCTGAGCATTTACTGTAGGCTGTGGGTGGTTGCCCAGAGGAGAGGCCCCTCTTGGAGCTCACAGCTGAGTGTACATACTCTCATCAGCAGAGTGCCTTCAGGGAAAGGTGAAAGCTGCTGGAGGAAGTCAGATTGAAGGGCACTAAGTCCACCTGGTCCCACAGTTTCTCATTCACAGGTCTCTATCTTCCCCTGGCCCTGGGATTCCTCCAAGGCAGGAATGCCCAAGTATCCCAAGGCCTTGCATTTCAGGCCCTCAATAAACATTTGCTGAGTAAGTGACCAGAAACACTTCATGGGAGGTGACGGGGATCCTGCCTCGGCAGTCCCCATGGCCTCTGGCACTACATGGTCCAGCTGAAAAGCCAGAGTCTGCTGAGGTCTGCATCACCTCTGCTTAGCTCCTCCTCGGGTTTTCCTTATTTCCAAGTTTCCTACACTTTTCTATTCTATGGGGAGCCAATTACTATGGAAAGAAAATCATGCTTGTGTCAGGTACTGTCAGAGTTTGCTTAAATAGGTCAGTAATCTTTCTCTTCCTTGTTCTATTTTCTATAAACTAGAAATGAGAATGTATCTCTTTGGGGCACCCTTTCAGTCCACTCCCCTGCTCTGGGTGCAATTTAAAACAGAAACCAGTGGGGCATCATACTCCTCAGATCTGTACTGTGAATGCCAGCTTTGGGATATTTCTGGGGTTCCTGTCCATCGTGGGTGGTCTCAGCTTCTCCAGAAACTTGGGATTACCAGTAATGGCTTGTACCTGCGTCTCCACAAATGGTCCCTAATTCTGGAATATGGCGGGAGAGATTGAGGATTATGTGACAGATGATGGGTCCTTCCCCACTCCGCACAGGCACTTAGGAATTCCCAAAGTGACGTCATCTGCCTGTAGATTAGAACTGGTATTGGCTGTGGCGAGTCTCCCTTTAGCCATCAGGGAGGGTTGATTAGCTCACGAAAAAGGCACTGTGCTAGAGGCAATTCAACTAAGGCTCAAGACAACCTAAGACAACTAAGACAGCTATTAGGATCTCATCGCACAGTCCAGGAAGATGGGCCACCAATAACTTATATGATATCGTCATATCATGTAAGGTCACATGCCTAACAAATTTGGAATCTAAGGTATAACAGTGATTGCACGACTGTTCCCAAGTGGCTCAAAGGCAGTGCTGCAGCTGGCTGTGCCACAGGACCCTCCGGGTGGATGGGAATTTCACAGGGTGAAGGGAGAGGATAAGCCAAGCACCAGCAACACCAGCCCAGGGTTTCCAGATATAATCCAGCAGCAAGGAATCAAATGTCGTATATCTTGACCCTCTCATTAACAAATGATTTCTTATTTTATCCAAATAAAAAAATAGAAAATAATATATACAAGTGATACAATTCAAGATCCTGATATAGAGGAGGGGCATGAGTCAAGGCATTGGGGGTCCCTCAGAAAAGGACCAGGCTGGGTACTCTGTCGGCAATATGCTACACCAAGGTGTTGTCCTTATTTAAAAAATGAGCTTGAATGTCTACAGAGATTCTCTATTACATTCATCTTAAGTGCTTCTTTAGACTTTACATTCCTGGCTTATCATTTTGTTTCCAGGCGTGATACCAATGTCACACAATGATAATCCATAATTTGCCTGACAGCATTATACATGACTTTAAATTGTTCCTTTTTTTCAGAGTTCTTATATATGCTTTAATCAGTTTCTCCTATTAACATCAGCATAATACTTCTGTACAATTTATCAACCAATACTGATAAGTTATTATTAACTGAAGCCCATAGTTTACTTAGAGTTCCGTAGTTCTTTTTTTTTTATTTGTTAAATATGGTCTTACAATTAGGAGGGAATCATTATCAAACAATCAAGAACAAAGGTATAATGACAGAGCAAGCCAAGGCTGATGCCATTAAATTGTTCCTTTTTAAAATGAATTGTTTGGTTCTTATTTTCTTATTATTGTTTGAATACTTTTTTTTTTTTTTGGTGATACTGGGGATTGAACCCAGGTGTGCTGTACTACTGAGCTACATCCCCAGCCCTTACTATATTTTTATTTTGAGATGAAGTCTTGTTGAGTTGCCAAGGGTAGCCTTGAACCTGTGATCCTTCTGCCTCAGTTGGGATAACAGGTATGCACCACCATGCTTCACTGACTGAATATTATTTTAAAAAATCAAATACACTGTAAATTAAAATCACACGAAATGAATGCACTTACTCCTTCAAATGGGTTACTTACAGGTGTAGTTATAGGTGACTTTTCACTGCTTGGAGAATCTACTGCACAATATAAAAGAAAGAAAAAATATATTAATGTGAATTAACTGTAATTCTTTTTGATTCTCTCAGTGTAGTGTGTAGTTCCTATATCAGCTTGAAGAATATATATACATATATATTCAATAGCATTAGAAAATCATAATAAAGCAGACCCCTAAGCCCTGAAGCAGGTTGTACCCATCACCAAAAGAAGTAGAAGTTCCCACTGTGATATGATTGACCACATCAGTTAGCACCCAGTACTAGACTATAGGAAGCAAAGGCTATCCCTATTAGTGCTGGTTCTCAATGCACCTGGCATTCTGGCTTGACTGAGCAGTTCCCTCCCTGTCTAGATGGAGAAGGACACAGAGAGGCCAGATGTCATCCAGGAAGGAAAAAGAGTGACACAGTTAACAAGAGCATCATTACCAGTTTCTGGCAAATGCATCTAAGATTTGTTTAAAAAATATGAGAGTGGACAAAAGAGAATGTGGTGGATAATATAATTTCTTCGAATTCTCAAAATTGACATGAAATTCTAGGAACCATCTTTCAATTTCAGTATAACTGGTATTGATCTCAAAGAGCTAGCTCTTTGCTAACTGTGTGTCAGAAGCAAGCATTTCCTCCCCCTGAAATCAGAAATGAAGACAAATGCCAGAGACATCATTGGTTGCCCCAACATGAATTTTTGCACAAAAGAAATGCATCTACCCAGTATGCAGTTTACCTGACCGGGAGAAAAACTGGGAACGTCGCCAAGAGTTCTGAACTCTAAGCGGAACACTGGCAGTGCCAGGAGACTCTAGATCAGACAGCAGAACAGAACAGAAAACCATGAAACCAGGGTGAGAACCGAATAGGACCACGTCCCCACGTATCAAAGAAGGCTTGGTTATCATTGACATGAGAATTGAGAGCCAGCGAATCCAAAGTACAAAATGTTTTACTAAAAACGTGAAAAATCTAAAGAGGATGACAACCGACGGTAGAAGTGTGAGAGCTCTTGCGCTTTTGTCGTCTTCCTAGGGTTAGGTGAGATTTAACAGGCTCGTACTTCATGGTGATATTGTTTAAATTTCATACTCAAGATGGTAAAACAAGTGCTATGCAAGAGCGAAATGCTGACATTGCTTTTGGAGAACTCTAGGAGAGTATATAAGGCAGCAGAGACGGGGGTTTAATTATTTTATACACATGACACTTTATGAAGGTTATTGTGCAAGGCTATGGTGGGTTTCCTTTTACAGGTATGAAAAAAGAAAGTGTCTCTGTATATGCGTGGTACAGTAAGCGCATGGAGCTCCTGGAAAGCATTAGTGGGTGCCTATTTTTCTGAAACACAATTTTGAGGTATCTTTCTTCTGTTGTGGGAGAGTTGAGAAAAGGAAGTTTGTCACCTTTAAATGTGTTTTATGAATGTTTTCAAAATATTTAAAGACTTATTGGTGCATATGTGTGTGTTGGGGAAATCTGTGCAACACCAATTAGGGCTGACTTTAGTGGCCATACGACCAGTGCATTAATAGACTACTTTAAATAAATAGGGGTGATATCACCTTCTGGGTATTGTTATTATTATTATTATTTCTGAGGGGATTTATTAAATCCTAACCCTGATCCTAACCCTATGGCTCTTTCGGGCTTGATGTTTGACTGCAGACTAGTTCCTTAAATACGTATTGAGTTTTTACAACTGGGCAGAGACTCATTATTTACCACTACCCCAGCTCCAACCCCAATAAAAGACAAATCATGTCTTTTAAAAGATTACATTTATTAAAAAGCCTTTTGCTTCTTGAAAGATAAGAATTTCGTTAATGTCAAACAAGTATTACTATTATTTTTGTAGCTATCGATAAAGTCTTTGAGGAACAATTTAAATCCTTCAAGTGATTGGTTTTCAGGGTGGGGTCCCTGGATCTGCCATATCAGGATCACCTGGGAATTTGTAAGAAATGCACATGATCTGCTCCTCCCTATACGTACAGAATCAGACACCCTGGGGGCGGGCCCTATGTCCTACAGGGCCTGGGCATGCACTCCTGTTTGACAACTTCTGCTTAAAGCCATGGCTCCATAACGTAAACACTTTTCTTTTAAGGAAAGCATTCAGGAACGGTTTCTTTCTATTGGGCATTTACTACTATCGTACAAACACTAGATCACATTACCAGTGCTTATTCCTGGTACTAAGCCAAACACTTTTTACAGATTATTGTACACAATACTTCCAATCCTCTTAAAGCTTGGTACGGTTATTATTTCTAGTTTATGGGTGGGAAATAGACATTAGGGAGAACTTGGTGGGTAAGGATATACGAGTAAGAACTAGATGAGTAAGAATTTGAACCCAGACATTCTATCATCACCCTCTGCAGCTACAAATGCCAGAAAATGTGTACTCCAAATATAATTCTATTTTGAAGAACAAATTTTGAAATGCTCCAGTGCTACTAAATTTTATTTTTTTAAATTATTCAACATAGGTAAAGTATAAAGCAAAATCCTTAATTCAATAGCACATTTCCCCAAATTAAAATGCCCTACAACAGGCAATGGAATAAATATATGACAATAAAACTAATTAAAATGGCTTAAAATATCTATTCCCACTCTATATTCCTTATCTACACAATTACAAAGTGCCGGAAATAGGGCAGAATTAAAATCTGTCTAAATAAGGCCAGTTTCTGGCCCAGTTGTGAGATTTTATTTTTGTCAATTCCCTTCAGAATGAAGATAGTATTGAATTTGCTTCCATGTGAAGAGATTAATGGCCATTAGTGCATATCCCCACCAAGTGCTGCGCTCTGTTTTTTACACAGCACCCAAAAATCTGTCGACAAAGACTAATGGGAGGCAACTCAGATTTTGCTAACAGGGACCCCAAATATCTGCCCACCCTAAAAAGAGAAGCAAAAATTCCAGCCACAATTTTTCAGAGAAATCCTCTCTTTGACTGGACTGATGAATCAAATCTATAATACAACATTGGGGAAAGCAAAATTTAAAAGAAACACAAGGAATCTTACTATCCTGCCTCTGAACTCTGTTTTTCCATCTAGAGAAGTGCACCGGGAAAGCCCAGTGATCTGTCTGTTTTGAGGGATAATCCCCATGGATGGTGGGATTCTCGGGACCCACCCTCCAACGTGCACATCTGCAAGGGGGATCCTGGTAGTGTGGGCACCTGAGTTTCTCACGAGGATAAAGGTATTAAATTTGGGTTATTAAAGAGCAAAGGGATGGATTTATAACCCATGTATGGCCTCAAGATACTTGGGTGGGGGTGTCAGCATCATTTCAAGACCTTCCATAGCAAGGTTGGGGCTATTTTGAGAGCTTCCTAGGCCCTATGTTACATATTTTTAGAGGCTATCCCTTCTCTCATTATAGCTAACATTTAAAATGTATCAAATATATGCAGCATATTAAAATAAATCCTTAGTATGTGTGTGTTACACATATTAAAACATGTTCTCACGAATACACTGAGGATGTACTTTTAAATGTTTCATGCATTCTCTTACTGTAAAGAATTGTTGGAAAGGTTTATATGATTGGCTATGAGAAATGTGTTTAATCTATATAAGAAATTCCTCTATCATCATCGAGCATACCCCAAAATTTTGATGGAGTAAAAAATCTGACTTTTTAACAAAATTATTGTCAAATGGCCATTCTATGAAAACTAAAATTAACAATAAAGTTGATACAATATTAAGATTATAAACTTTTCAAAATATCAATTTTTAAAAATTTTAATTGCCTTTTTATGTTTTGGAGCCAGTACAAACATCTTTAAGTTCTCCAGCATTTGGACAGGCTGCATTGTACCCTGTAAGGCTTGTCTGACAAACTGGCCTTGGTGCAGGGGCTCTTGGATTGACAGAATAGAGAATGTGGCCTCAGCTTTCCATCCTAAGAGCTATTATTCAGTGTTTGTGGACTCTGGCAAACACACCCTGGCTAAAGGGACAACACAATAAAAGGTGTAGTTGTCCTTTAAAGCAAAGTATTGTACTACAGATGGGCCTAGCAGAATTTGTCAACCTAAAATTAAAACAGTTCCTTCTCTTTACCTTGAGAATTGAGATTTGGCAAATGTAGTTGGTTGGTTTCAGGCATTTTGTCCAGAAACGGAAAAGTCAGGGTTGCTTCTGGTTCTGGGGATTTTGGCTTCAGTACCTAGACCATGGGAAACAGAGATATGCATTACAAGCACTATCCATTAATAAACCGTACATGGAAGAACGTCAAAGGATCCCTGACTATTACAGAAGGCCGTAGGCTCAAATATTTAATTTTTAAATAGAAAAAATTTTCCCCTTCCCTGAAACCCTTTCATGCTTTCCTATGTCAATATAGAGGTCAAATTTTCAAAGAAATCAAGCAAGATCACTTTTCTTTGAACCCAGAAAAACAGTAGTCTGTCTAAACTATCCATCACTCTCTCTCCATTTTTTTTCTTTTTCTTTTTTTTTTAAGAGAGAGGGACAGTTGGAGAGAGAGAGAGAGAGAGAATCAATTTTATTTAGTTTTTCATGTGACTTTTGTTGCTCTGAGACGTCGTGGTGTACATGGTTCTAGAGTTCAAACCCAGGTCCTCATGCCTGCCAGGCAAGCACCATAACCGCTGAGCCACTGCTCCAGGCCCCTCTCTCCCTTTCTTATTGACCAATCACATATTCTCCTTCTGGTCCCACACAATACTGAAATTGTAATGTCAGGGAATGAGATGTACCACATAAGATGCTTAGAAGAAAATCTTACTCTGTAAGCACTAAACATTATAGTAATACTACTGCTTAGTGGTTGTTATTCTCTAGACACTATTCAAACAGCCAAAAGCTTAAACAAAGCACATTATAGAGAATATACTTTGTCTGTTGGCAAAGAAGCATTATTATAATAAACAGTATCAAATAATGCCACAGTATTGATGCCCTAAGGAAATTTTATAGGCATGTTAGACTTCTTATCCTTAAGTAAATAGTCCTCAAATTAATGGACTTTAAAAGTTCTTATATTTGCTTTTATTAAAATGGATTTTTATTATTAATGCTATTTAATTTTATTTGTTTCACCCTAATCTAATGACCTTGAGTAGAAGCACCCTACTGTGGAATTGTGGGTTTCTGCTAAAGACTGGATTATCCAACTTATTTGAACAATATCAAAAAATAAGAGTCAGCGGACTCTGAGCACGGATCTGAATGAGGAACACAGCTGTATCAAGTCAGCTTCCTGCTAGCTGCTTGCAGACCTAACGCTGCTTGGTCTCTGGCTGAGGCTGTGATTCCAATAGATTAATGTGATAGCTAATGACCTGAGGGTGAGAGGCTAATAGACCACTTATTTCATCACAGGCTGATATATGATTTAGTTCTCACTGATGTTAGAATTTCTTTTCCATAGAATTTTATTTTTCTTTATCAATCATATATTCAACCCTAAGAAAATCCTGAAGAAAATACAGTTAATCACCTCATTCATTATTACGGAGGTCAACCGATGTCCAAACAAACTTTTGTATTAAATGTACAAGGAAAGCTATGGCCTAGTCTTGTTGAAGTTCACAACCCTCAATTTTGTTTTAAATTTTTATATTTTTGATACCAGAGATTGAGCCCAGGGGTGCTTAACCACTAAGCCCCATCCCCAGCTCCCCCCTTTTCTTTGATACACCATCTCACTAAGTTGCTTAGGGCCTCATGAAGGTGCTGAGGCTGGCTTTGAACTTGCAAACCTCTTGCCTCAGCCTCCTGAGCCAACGGGATCATGGACATGTGCCACCACTACTAGCGACAACCTTCAGATCTTAACCTTGTTCTGTTTCCTCCAATGGATGAGACTGACAAAATCATGCCATATAATGTCTGGTTATAAATAAAATAGTTAATGGTTAGCAGAAATACATAGAATGATGTTATTTAAAAAGGTCAGCCCCTATGCACAGGAGCTTTGTTTTTACAAAGGTGACACCCTCAAGTGTCACAAACACCTTTATTTGAGAACTATCAGTAGGGAAAGGAGAAAGGGGAGAAACTGACACAGTTAAGGTGTGCAAATCACTGTGTGCAAAGACATTCCATCTGATAATCAACTAACAGGCGTTCTTTAACCTGGAGTCCACAGAACAGAATTCAGGGAGGGTATGCACCTGGTACTATTAGATACCAAGGATGACTTGGTAATCTTTTATATTTTATGCTTTAAAAATATTCTGGGAATAATGTTTACCAGATAGCTTTGGCTGTCCACTAAAATAAAAACATCAAACTTGAAGATGTCTGTAGAAAAAATGTTTTCCATGGTGGGGTAGATGTGACACTGGGAGTTCAAAGGTGACTCACACCAATGAGGGGACACAGATGAAGAATGCCAATGAATGCTTTTTAGTTATGGTTTTCATTTTGTTTGGTTAAAAAAAGTATGAGTGATATAGTTTTCCTTTCAGTTTAGATTTAAGAGAAAGAAAATTGAGTTTGGGAGGATAATAAACACAAAATGCTTTTGAGTGTATTGTGGGTAAGGCAAAATCTGCAAAGATCCTGTCTACCCCTAACTTACCGTTTGATCTGCAGTATAATTCCCCTTCACATCCTTCTTGAAGTCTCTATGTATAAAAATGGGGACTAGCTAATATATAAAAATCTTTGCGTGTCTCTCTTATACTTAATGAAACGCCCCCAAAGCATCAAGACAACAGGTGTTCAGAGGCTCCTCCAAGGACACATCCCTCTCTGTTCTGAGCCAGGAATCGCTGTGTTCCTTGCTGAATGTCCAGTGCCTGGCACAGAGTAGGTGCATAGTTGATATTGTCTGAATAAATAGCAGATTAATGAACAAATGATGAAATTTTCACTCTAAAGTAAAATCTAAATTGTGGGTTGTTTTTAAAGGCGCACACCACCATGCAGACTCAGCCAGCTGGGCAAGGCAGTGGTTCTCCTTGGTGGCCCATTAGAATTACCTGGGAGCCTTGAAAAATACAGACACCGGGTCCCTTTCCTCAGACACTCTGATCTATTTGATCTGGAGTGGATTTAGTATTTTTTTTTAAGAGAGAGGGACAGTGAGTGAGAGAGAGAGAGAGAGCGCAAGACAGAGAGAAAGAATCAATTTTATTTAATTTTTCATGTGGTCTTTGTTGCTCCAACGCTTCATTGTGTATGTAGTGCTGGATTTTGAACCCATGTCCATGTGCATGCCAGGCAAGTGTCGTAACCACTGAGCCACTGCTTCAGCCCCAGTATTTTTTTAAATCTAAAGGGTAGCCAAGGTGGAGAATAACTGGAGTAAATGATGAAGACTTGGTGCCTTAAAACAAACGAAATTAATTAAATGAGATGAGACTCCAAACATGGAAGAAATTTAACAAGAACACAACTTTAAAAGCATAACAGCTTTTAAAGAATAGAAGAATAATAATTTCTTGAGTTTTTTGTTACTCAAATCCAAACGCATCTGAAATAACATTGCTAAAAAGCAGGTAAATAATAGAAAGAAAATATTTAGAAGGCTGATAGGTTAAAAAGTGAATAGGGAAACACATGCATGGCAAATTAAAACCTAATTCCAAGGCTTCAAAACTTATATTTATATTACATTTTTCTTTCAAGTGTAGTAAATTCTTCAAAATTAAAAAATATTTAAAATAAATTTTAAAAGATGATGAAAAACATATACTAACTAGTACTTAATGAAGAGGTATCAATGGCATTCCCTCTGTCATTCTATTTCTGTATAATTTAAAAAATATAACTATATATTACAGAATTGCATATTTGTTACATATTTATGTATATAACTTTATATACTTCTATATAAATTATTTACATGTAGTGTATCTGTTTTCAGGAAAAATACAGATTAAAAATAGGAAAGAAGATTAGGGGGGCTGGAGCAGTGGCTCAGCAGCAGAGCACTTGCCTGGCATGTTGCTGGGTTCAAACCCCAGCACCACATACTCAACTGAATGTTGGAGAAATAAAATCCAGATGGAAAAAATAAATAAAAATTGATTCTTTCTTTCTCTGTCATACACACACACACACACACAAAAACAAGACTTGGAGAGCAAATGAATGTCCACTATTAGCCAGCGCCGCTGCCACAGGTAGCTGCAGGATGAAGCCACGTTAGCTTCTAGATTCAGCTGCTTGACTCCTCTCTACGCCACCTTTTGTGACAGCACCAGCTCCACCTTTCCACTCATTTCATCTTCTGGCTTCTTCTGCTCTTTTTCTTCTGGCACATCGTTCTTCAGCTGAGGGCTGGAGGAAAACTCCACAAAGGCCACAGTTGGGGAACATCGAGTCACAGTTGTCGTAAAATGTGGTGGCTCTGAAAGGGAGTGGTAGCCAGAAACAGAAAGAAGAGAAGGAAAATCATATAGAGGGACCATTTTTGAACAATGCCACAATGAGTACTTAATCCAGGTCCTTCTCTGGCAATAAGAAGTTGAATCACAGTGAAATGATAAATGTGCACACACACACATGCCTATGTACGTGATATATGCATGTCTGTCTGCATATGTGCACATGTACGTATGTCTATATGTATATACATATATATATGTATATGTATGTGTGTGTGTGGTGCTGGTGATGGAACCCAGGGCCCCGTGCTTGCCAGGCAAGTGCTCTACCACTGAATTATATCCTCAGCCCTGTTTTTATGAAATTAAAAAAAAATGAACCTATACTTTCTTTTTAAGATGGAGAATCAATTTTCTTTATTGTTCCATGTGGTTTTAGTTTTTCCAACACTTAATTTTGCGTGTAGTGCTGGGGTTCAAACCTGGGTCCTTATTTATGCCAGGCAAGCACTTTACCACTGAGCCACCCCCTCCAGACCCTTTATGAAATATTTTTGACATATCTATCGATGCTACAGTGTGCCAAATATGAGTCTCAATTGTAGATCTATTTATATGAGAAAACACAATATTTTTGTGATAATGGAGACACGCTTTCAAGAAACAAAGCAGAACCAAGAAGCAACTAAGCCAGGGCTACCACTTTCACAGCAACATTAACTCTATGGCCAGAACTTCCCCAGGAGGCCTCCAGGTGGCAGCACACGCACACCCCTTGTAGAGTCTACCGGCTCACCTTTCTGTGATTCATTAGGAAAAACTCTCAGTCCCATTACATCTTAAGAGTTATCGTACCTTACCTTAAAACTAGTGTGTTAAGAAACAAACCTGGGGAGGCGAGATCTGCATTCCCTTTTCTTGGTTTTCCACCATCATCCTCATCCTCTTGGCTGTTGGGTTCAGTTTCCTCAGCAGTTGCCTGAAAAAGATATTTTTTCCCCCTTGAATAAAGTATTCCTTTGAAGTTCTTCAAACATCCAAGGATTTTTCTGAATAGTCATTTTCGGGCTAACATGGTAGGCTGCCTGTGTAAATGATCGCTTCTACCCTGGGCAGCCTTCTGCTGAGAGTCCATGTTAGTTGGAAGGAGAGGGTCTGTGAGGGAGACAGGAGGACACATGATGCTCTCTGTCCCCCACTCTCCTGCCATGTGTACAGCCCCACTTCTCCAAGGCTTCTAAACTATAGATACCACCCGCTTGCTCCTCAATACCCTTCAACTTGGCTTACGGTCATATCACCAGTAAAGTATGGTTGTATTTTGTTTTGTTTTTTAAGGTTGCAATCAACCTCTCAGTTGCCTGTCCCGGGCATAGCTGCCTCTGGCTCTTAAACTGCAGATTTTACTCTTGAGACTCCTTCTTCCTGGGCTCCCACTGACTTTCATTACTGGAGTTTTAATTTGCACATGTGCGTGCTCTCTCTCTCTCTCTCTCTCTTTTTTTTTTTTTTCTTAGAAAGAGAGAATCCATTTTATTTATTCTCCCATCTGGCCTTTGTTTCTCCAACACTTAGTTGTTTATGTGCTGCTGGGGAATGAATCCGGGTCCTCACGCGTGCCAGGCAAGCACTCCAGCCACTAAGACACTGCTCCAGCCCTTCTCACTGGTTCTTAATTCTTCCTTTTCATCAAAATATTGGCAATTCCTAAAGATTTCAACTGCACCGTTTCCTCTACTTGTACCAAATCACCCTCAAATGCATCAGTTATTGCCCTGGGTTCACCATTATGTTCTTATTCTCTTTATCCATTCATGACTTGTACTCTCTTCTCCATCCCTGAGACTCCATCAAGGCTCCAGTGCAGCTCACCTGATCGCCAGGATCATGGTAAATGGAAGACACTCAACGTGCTCCTCTCTCTTCCAAATCTGACAATTTCTGTTATGCACCAGTTTTTCCCAGCAGGTGAATTAAACTGAAGTGATCTCTGAGTCCGGACTCATGAGTATTCACCTTTGCCAAGTCCTGCCAAGTTTGAATGTGACTATTTTCATAGCCATCTCTCCCTTCTGTTCCTCCGCTGGGACATGTGGTGAGCCCTTACTCCCTGTTCTTCCTCTAAGGGGTCTCTCTGGTTTGGATCTCACCGTCTAATCCACTTGGCACATCACCATCATGTTCATCTCCCTCACCGGGATCTCAGTTTATCACTTTTATGTTTGTGTTCCTTTCAGTAACACCTCAGTTGTATCCTTTTATGCTTGATGAATTTATAATAGTAAGAAAATTTAGGCAACCTCTAAATGTCCAGTAACAGGAACGGCTGAATGAATTATTTATGTCCATAAAGGGACATATTATGCAATCATAAAAAATAAGATGCTGATCAATATTTAATAATGTCAAAATTCTTATTATCTAATGTTAAAAATATTTAAACTGCATATATATATGATATATATAGATAGATTATACATGGCTACAGATATACAGAAATATACTGTTAATAATATACTAAAATATATAAAAAGGGAATAGGAAATGTAAATAGTGATTATTTTAAAAAATTTTTTATTAGTGGATTATAGTTGTACATAATGAAAGGGATTTGTTGTTACACATTCACACATACACACACTATGGCAATATCCTTTGGCTCTATTCCCTCCTCAGCAATAGTGATTATAATTTTTTTAATCTTTTTTTATTTTAAAGCAAGAGGGACAGTGAGAAAGACAGAGAAAGAGAGAAACAATTTTATTTAGTTTTTCACATAGCTTTAGGTGCTCCAACACTTAGTTGTGTACGTGGTGCTGGGGTTTGAACCCAGGTCCTTGTGCTTGCCAGGCAAGCGCTGAAACTGCTGAGCCATCGCTCCAGCCCCAATAGTGATCATTTTTAATGACTTAAATTATGGATGATTTTTTTCTTTTCTTTACATTTTTTTATTCCAAAATGTTCTACAATGATTCTATAATCAGAATTTTTTTTAAAAAAATCAATGAATCTTTTATTGTCTTTCACTGGGAGACAACAGACTCTTGAAGAAAGTCTAAATCCTCCCAAGATTATACTAGCTGCTTGATAAAAAAATGAAATATTAAATGCTAGCTAGAATACCTTGACAACCAAAGAGAACAAGGGAGGGATTATAGTACTTTTCAGTATGTTTCTTGTTAAGGGCTATGGTTGAATTTTTAAAGCATGTATGAAATATTTCATAAATTTTAAAACATTCTCAGATAAAGGCTTCAGAAAAAGCATCACTAAATACTTTATAAAATATCCCCATGGGATCTCAAAAAGTTACAGATTTATGGGTCTCTCATAAGTGTATATATTTTATCCATAAATCAAAATTTGCCTCTTAAGTGACCAAAATAAAAGTCCTTTAAGATTAATGCACCAGTGAAAACCATCACTGAATTCTTAAAAACAAAGAAACTTCAAGCAACAAATATTTCAATCTTCCAAATGATTTTATAATAGCAACTGGTGGCAAAAATATGATTTTTCTTTTAGAGGGTGAGGTATTTTGAAACCTTCATAATTAGATGGAAATTTTCTAATGATGGATAACCATATATAAATTCTGGAAGAACATAACATTAAGCTAAAATGTAATTTAAAAATCTTAGGTAGGAAATAAGCCTTATGTTGATATTATTTAATGAATTTTATAATTGTTTAATATACCAACAAGCTTGAGTTGAACCCCTTCAAGAGACTTACTGTGTGAAAGTAATTAAATAAACCAAGTCTTTTATTATATTTGTTAGACAGTAGATTGGTACACGGTGTCTATGTGTGTAGATTTACATTGTTACATTAACCATTGAAGACCAACCAGTTTAGTATTACAAAAGAATAAGCTGGGTTTTAGATTTTAAAGTGTACCCACACACAAACAGAAATCTTAATCTCTAATAGTATTTTTGTTTCATGATGCTAATATATACAAAACTGGGAGGAATGCTGATTTTTAGCTTCCTTCCCAAATGGATTAGATTATTGAAAACTATCTGAGGCTAGGAAATAAGTTTGCAGTTAAAATACTGAGTGATCTTCTTGAGAACACCGGTGTTTCCAATTACTAGAAATAAACAGCTATAAAACATAGCCAAAGCCTCAGTATTCTAAAAATAAAAAAAGAACATATTTTATTAAACTTAAGATGCCAACAATTTTATGTTGTATTATTTTAAGTAGTATTAAGAAATAAATCACCCTGTTAAATATGATATACTATTAATTATAAGAGGAATCCTGATTTAAAGATGTAAACAAAAATGTGCCACTTGGTATCAATAAAATAATTCACAAAGCTCTGTAGTCATAATGATGATGCACACAACACACGATTCTCAAACATTAAGGATCATTTTACTAACATACCATATTTGACTTATGCATGGCTAATGGACAACTTCTACTTTCAAGAATTCTCACATTTCTAAATATATTTCCAGTTCAACACTTAAACAGTGGGCTCCGGAAAACCCAATTTTTCTTCTTAGAATGATGGTTTAAAAGTTAAATTTGATGTGGTAAAACAATGGTAGCAATATAGCAGTTAATCACAATCCACGTTTAGTGTATTTACCAAAGGACAGCACCCATGGGGCACTCCACAAGGATAATCTCACCTAATCCTTAGAGCAAGTTCAAAGGTAGTAACAATATGGATCCCTTTACACAGACGAGGAAAGGGAGGCCAGGGGGATTAGGACAAGTACCCAAGGTCACACTGCTAGTGGTTAGTGTGATGGGAACACTGCCCTATGCTGGTGACCACCATGCTCTATCACATGGACTGGAAGTCAACTTGACCTCCAAGTGGACCCCCAGCATTTAGAGGTTTTGATCCCCAAGAAGCATTCAGGTACCTGAGAATCTCAAGTTTTTGCTGAAATGATCAAATTGCCTTTTCACTTTCCTTTCCTTCCTTTACCTCCCATTCGTTCATCTGCAAAAGATCAGACCAGAATGGTGCCAGCCATCAATCAACCTCCAAGTTCTGAGGGCGAAGGGGTCAGACATGTAACCTGTGTTAGGCGAACAAATGTTTCCCTAAAATGCATTATGTATGGAATTTATACTTTCAAGCTTAGTTTAAATGCTGACTCATCATCAAATCAGGATACTAGTAGTAAAATATGCAGGAAAACTAAGAAATAGCAAGCCGAAGCCCAATTTGAATAAGATGAACATATTTAGAAAACATTTTATATGCAGGAGAAGGATACACATTTTTAAAAACCTTGTATTAATTTGCGAGTCACTGGAGTAGTAGGTCATTTATATTTTCATTTTTCTATATTCTGCATTGTATATAGATCCTGTAATCAAGGGAATCCTTCAAGCCAGTTTCATTAATTTATATCTGGCCTCTTCTTCCTGAAGCCTTGTTACTTTTGTACTCACGCCATTACTTCCAAGGAAATGAGTTTCAAAGTTGGCAGTTTTAACTAGTCCTGATAGAATCATAGTTGGCTTCAAAAAACCCTGCCTCGCTGGAAAATGTGCTTTCTGACCCATACTTTCCTTTGGTTGCAGCTCAAACCAAGGAGAAGCCTTCCCTTCTCCAATTGGCAACACTTCCTTAAGAATGAAAACAAGTAAATAAAATCAGAGCCCTGGACAAGAATAAATGAGTGGATGGAAGGGTTTATGTGAGACCAAGCCAGGGGTTGGCTTCCTCTTGACTGAGATGGGGATCCAAACTGGCCGGGTGCCAGACTCAGCCCTGAGGCCATAGGTGGGAAGTGTCAGCTTCCTAGCTCAAAAGGGACATCGTCCAGCCACATAACCCACCTGGCTACTGACTGCTCCTTTTAATTAGAACCTTGGCAGCGGACTGGCCCAGACAGGATGGCTTGGAGTGAAAAGGAAAGAACCAACCTGAGGCCTAGGCCTGGGATGCTGGTCCTATTTCTAGCCCACAGGAGCTGCGGAGCTTGGATTGACTGATCGTTTAATCTCTATGGGCTGGTGCAGTGATGCCCAAGGTCCTTCCTGAGAAGCCACTCTGGAATGCTGAGCGATTTCCTGGCCCTAGTCTTGAATAGCTTAACTGGCCATGAGCCTGGAAAACTCATCTATTTATGCCCTAGCACAATGACGCAGGTGCCACATATGTGATGCCTGTGTTCTCCTTTCACTTGCAGACCTTCAAGAATGCTTTGCTGCTGGAAGGAAAGGGAGCTCCAAGGAAGATCAGCCTCTCTAGGCTTTAAACTATATTTTGCCAACCAATAATAGAAGGCTCCTATCCAGGTAAGATGGGCCAGTTTTAATTTTATATTTTCCCTGAAATTATACTTTCTTGAAATCTGTAAATGCTTCTGTATCTAAATATCTTTGGCTTATAAAGAGCATTCGATCTAACAATCTAACGACTACTTCTAGTTGGAGAAAAGTTTGTCGGCATTTGACATCTAAAAGGAATCTGCAATTGGTTTCAGCTGGAAGGGAAAGAGCGCCCACTCAGATGCCTTCGTCCTGCTCCACTGTGGAGTGAAAAGCTTCAAGAAAGGTCTGATTGTCTGTTTTCCTGGATCTGAAAATGTAAGCCCTGAGTTTTCTCAAGATGGGAAAAACAGACCTACCTCCTTATTTAGGTTAAAAAAAAGCAAATGAACTATTTCAGCTGCCTAATGACTGAGTTTTGCTCTTAGTCAATGAGGGAGAATTTCCACAGAGCTGGTGGGAAGGTGTGAACCAGCAGGGACAGTGTCAGCTGCTTCATTTGGGATGAGTGGGTGACAGGGAGCTGGTCAACGTGATGAAAGAGTGACAGAGGGGTCAGTGGGTTGGGGAACTTTGGGAACCTGGGGGCAGGACGAAGCCAGAACTGGGAAAGATAACACAATAGGAGGAGCAGAGAGCTGCGGGAAGAGTCACGCATCTGCAAGGGGAACAGACTTCTGGAAAAAGCTGCTCACATCTGTGTGTTTTTTAGAGACTGACAACAGGAACAATGGACAGGAGGAGCCGGAAGATGACAAGGAATTCATCTCATTTGTATGAAATTCATATCTGCTCAAGATGGTAATTTTGATGATCTTACTTTAATAATAAAAATCTGCTATAGGGGCTGGAACAGTGGCTCAGCAGTTAGAATGCTTGCCCTGCATGTTTGAGGACTTAGGTTAGAACCCCAGCACCACACACACAATCAAGTGTCAGAAAAACAATAAAAAACATGAAAAAAATAAATAAAAGTGATTCTTTCTCTCTTAAAAACCAAAGCAAAACAAACAAACAAACATATATATATATATACATCATTATTTGGGTTTCTGAAAAAATGTATAACTTCTTTTCTTACAATAGTAAAAATAATTTATGGGCACCTGGAGTCCATGAGACCCTACCTTGACAACATGCTAAGGGTTGTATAGATATGAATTCTCACTATAACCATTGGACACATATACCATTATTATACTAATTTTTTCCTTATTTTTTATTGGTGCATTATAGTTGTACACAATGATGGGATATGTTGTCACATATTCATAGATGCACACAATACAGCAATACAATTTATACTTATTTTTTAACTATAAACCAAGGCTCAGACAGTTTATGTTGTTCAGGTGGAGTTTGATCTCTGACCTAGTGCCTGAAATAAATTTGCGTATTTTATGAGGAACACAAAATAAAAACAAAACCCTCCCCACAAAACCAAAACAAATAATAAAAAACCTTTCTGCAGGCTAATAAACATAGGATAAATAGTCCTCAATATCCAAATTCTTTTCCAATCCTGTATTCTAGGAGTCTATATTTTGTGATGTGATTTTCTAACAGAAATCGATACTGACTGGTACAGCCATTCTGGAAAGCAGTGTGGAGACGCCTCAAAAAAATTAAAGATGGACCCATTGTATGACCCAGCTATCTCACTCCTGGGTATTTTCCCAGAAGAGCTAGAATCAGCACATTACAGTGATACAGCTATAGCAATGTTTATAGCTGCTCAATTTACAATAGCTTCATTATGGAATCAACCTAGATGGATGAATGGATCCAAAAACTTCACTGGATGAATGGATCCAAAAACTGTGGTATATATATACACAATGGAGCTCTATTCAGCTATTAGAAAGAACGATATCATGGCTTTTGCAGGTAAATGGATAGAAATGGGAAAAGTCATGCTGAGTGAAATAAGCCAAACACAGAGACTTAGGGTCGAATGTTTTCTCTCTTATGTAGAAGCTAGAGTAAAAACTAGGATAGGGTGAAAGTTAGTCAAGATTATTTACTAGACACAAAATTTGAAGTATCATAATTTGGGAGAACTATTGCTACAAAGGGGTGGGGGAAGGAGAGAGGGAGGGTCTAGAGGGAGGAAAAGGGGGGTTATCAATACTGTAGGGTATGATTCCCTGAGGAGCCAAATAATACTCTTGCAGGCATTTAAAACTAGAAAATTCAAAAATTAATATATATATGTATATGGACATTTATGTCTATAAGAGGGGGGAATTACAGTGGAGACAAGATTGAGGAGTGGGCTAAAGGGGGGATCTGTAAAAGGTTTGGGTTCAAGTTACACTGTCATTACAATCGCAGGTATGAATGGGTAGCAATGGATACCTTCAATATGTAAGACTATGTTGAATTAATAAAAAAAAATGCAAAGAAAAGTGTTACGTTTCCACTAGGTTTTTAGCAGAGATGCAGAAACGAACAAATACCACCCAAAACAAACACCACCACCCCCAACAAAAAGAGAGAAAAACCTCTGAAATATCCCATGGATAACAGGGAAGGTGAGAACTGATCCCTCTGCATAGAGTGGGTAACACCTGGCTACTCTCATTCCTCTTGGAGACCATCATGGCCTCCTTGCCACTGTCCAGGCCCTGGCTCCTACCATTCCTAGCATGTGGAACAGCCTCCTTCCTCCTCTATTCCAATGCAAATGCCTCACTTAAGCAAACTCCACACCTCACATAAAACTTCCCAGACTATGCCCACCCTACAATGATTTCACCTGTTCCTTGCAATCGTCCATCTCCTTACTCCATAATCTTGTATTTAATTATGTATTGTTTTGTATACTTCTCTAGTTTTATTCACAAAAACCTTTTCCCCCCAACAAGTTTATAAATTTCCTTTCTTACTTCAAAAACTGGGGCACAGAGTAGGTCTTCATTCATAATTGGTTAGCAGGCACACTAACTGCAAGGCAGTAGCTAACACAATCTCATCACCATGGAGGTGAGGCAATGACGGTGATCCAGCTTTCTGCTGTATGGGTAGGCACAGCCCAGGTATTAAAAAAACAAAACCATAACTGAAGTTAGGATCTAGTTCTAATGAATTAGAAAGAGAAAAATCAATCCCTGGGAGGCTCCGAAGCACAGCCTCCTGTTTCAAACTGGACACCATATTTTGCCACCGTCAGTTCTTTCCTCTTTCAGCAGTTCTAAAGTAAGAGAGCTGTGGTCCAAAGAGTATCAGATGAGTAAGATGAGGTTAAAAGAAATCAGAGGTGACATGACATCATACAAAAGTGCCCGTGACATCCCAAGAGGCTGATGCTCCAACCTCCCCCTCACCCAGAGGAGGGTCCTGGCCTTCCTTCTCTGCTCCCTGCCTCCTGTCCTGAGTTAATGCTCCTGCCTACTGCTGCTGCGGTGCCCTTTGAACAGTTCCAGCTCACCCTAAAGGAATTGTGACATTTTAGTGGTGGGTGAGGCTACTCCTCTGTAGACAGTGTATCAGTTGGGAATGCAGTTTTTGAAAGAAAGACACTATTTAAAAAGAAGAACAGTATTCCTTTGAGAGCCCCATGGGATTGGGCAAATGAATTAGAAAGAGAAAATCAATCCCTGAAGCACAGCCTCCTGTTTCAAACTGGGCACCATATTTCGCCACCGTTAGTTCTTTCCACTTTCAACAGGAATACACTGGCAGTGATGAAGTCAGGAATGCTTTCCTTGGATAATGGAGAAGGAAGACAGACGAGAATGTTTATTGGAGCAGTGGTTCTTTTAAAATGACCCTTGAGATAACACACATAGAATACCTTTGGTGTCCCAAATCGCAAGGAAGGATGAAGGGTATTTCGTTAATGAGAAAAAGTCCCATGTAGCATAGCTAGCAGCGTTCCTTACAGTCTGATAGGTGTATACAAATGGTAATCTGTCCAGAAAACAATATAACAGCTCCTGCCGCTGCTAAAGCGCCTACAGTAAGTAGCAGAGAGAGGACATATAATGTCACTAGCTATTCAGAACCACTAGCGTTTACTAAACTAGAGATTACTCAGAACCAGGCAATTTCTCCAAGGAAGGAATATACAAGGAGACTCCAGGCTTTTCCATGAATTTGGATCTGCATCCTGAAGCTGCCAAGTATCTGGCTCATTCCCAGAGAAAAAAATCCATAAGGCCACTTTTTATTTGGAGTTCTGGTTATAACGGTGCATGAACTTCTGATATAATTTCTTTCAGATCACAGAATTTTGTCTCTCTTACAGTAAGATATTTTGGGGGATATGTAGTTACCATGAAAACGTTTTATGGAAGAAAATTTAGAAAAGCTCAAAAGTCTGGCAAAGGAGAAATAAGAGCAAAATTACTGTCTCAGAAAGATAATTTTGCCCCTATAATGTCTAATTAATTTAGGAGCCTCTAGTTAAAATTTAAAAGCATAAATTAATGCCTATTCCACCAGTTAAATTCCTACACTGCTAGAACTTGATATTTCATCTCATGATAATTTGTAAGGCCTCTTTGGAGGGGATATTTATGCAAACATAAGGTGAAATTGTAATCCAGATTCGGAGTCTCAGCATCTGCCTGGGTGACTAAACTGTGCTCTTAGAGACTAGGAAACATGCTCTGGTGGTGGGGACAAGATTTGGGACTCTTCCCATCTGAATCTCTTTTGAGCAGTGTGTGGAAGAATTATATCCTCTTAACTTCTCTGAAAAAAAATAATTTTATTTTTCAAAGACAGAGCCCAGAGATGAGAAAAGTAAGATGAAGTTCACAGCAGAAAGTCAGTCTCTGGTGAGGACAGTGGGGCTGAGAGGAGTCTAGCCTGCATCCTATGGTAGGGACAGTTTTGGTTTGATCAGTTAAACCACCTTGAGCCTTCTGGATGAGAGATGCTAAACAGCTAAGCAAGTATCAGCTTCCCGAAGATGTTTCATACTCCAAAGTAGCAAACAGGATGGTGTTTGGAGTTTTGCTATCTATCGGTCTTGGACTGCCTTACCTGTTTTCACATGGTCATTCAATAGAGCTCTAGTGCTTTAAATTACTCCAAATTTAAAGGGTTAAGCCAATAAAGATAGTTTCATTTTAAATGAATTTTTTGTGTTTTTTTAAACTAAAAAGAAAAAGATCCTTTTGATGCATATCATTAAAGATGGAAAGTCAAATTCTGATAGCACCAGTCCCCCCCCTCCCAAATGCATTATCTAATGAGACCCTGGACAAACACAGGGGAAAAGGGAATTATGAAGACTGATTTATTTTTCTACACCATTGGACACCAATAATCTGAAGATAAGAAAAAGTAATTTCATGTTCATAAATTTAATTAGTGTCCCCCAAATGCTCATGTGTTAAACAATGCAAGATGGCTTAGAGGTGAAATGATGGGGTTATGAAAGCCTTAACCCAATCAGTGAATTAATCTTCTGATAGGGATTAACTGGGTGCAACGGAAGGCGGGTAGGGTGTAGCTGGAGCAGGTGGGCTGGGGGTGTGCCTTTGGGGTATATATTTTAATCTGGCAATGACCTGAGCCACTTCCCTCTACCACACTCTTCTGCCAACCTGTTCTACCCCACCTACAGCCCCAAGGAATGGAGCCTGCTGTCAAAGGAATGAGACCTCTGAAGCCATGAGCCCCCAAATAAATCTTTCCTCCTCTAAAATTGTTCTTATCAGGACTTTTAGTTGCAGCAGTGAAAAAACTAACTAAAATACCATTGTTATGGATTGAATTTTGTGTCTCCCCAAATTCCTATGTTGATGCCCTGACCCCTAGTACCTCAAAATGTGACCCTATTTGGAAACAGGGTTGTTGCAGGTATAATTAGTGAAGATGAGGTTGTATTAGAATAGGGTCCCTTAAGAAAAAGGGAGTGGAGAGGCTCACAGGGAGAGCACGGGAAGACAGAGGCAGAGGCCAGGATGATGTGGGTACATGCCAAGGAAGGTCCAGACTGCCAGCAGCCAGCAGCCACCAGGAGCTGGGGGAGAGGCACCCAACAGATTCTCCCTCACAGCCACCAGGAGGAAACAGCTCTCCCAACACCTTGAATTTGGGCTTCTAGCCACTAGGACTATGAAATAGTTAATTTCTATTGCTGAAGCCCCTCAGTTTGTGGTACATTGCTATGGCAGCTCTAACAAGTGAATACATCCAAGTAGAAAGAAAAGATTATTATTATAACCTATTTATTTTTAAAAATGGGTTTGCCCATGATAGAATTACACCAAAGAGGGATAAAAAAGAAGTTCTTACCACCAGTTGCTGGGGAACAGAATTTGGCTTCTTGATGTTGATCTCAATGCTATTGCTGTCATGTTTCACCTCCACTGGGGACCCGTGTACTCTGGCCACACCTTCAAACATCTGGGATTTGGTTAAGGTGGGGGCAGGCACCACTGTGGGACCCTCTTTTTCCTTCTCTTCCTCGTCTGCATGGACCGTCTCTCCATTCATGCTGATTTTCCCATCTACCTATAAAAGTCATAATGAACAAAAACAAAAATGGTATTCCACAACCACAGACGATAACAAAAGAACACAATCAGAATTATCACTGATTAACCATGTTCCAAAAAAGAATACGGTCTCTAAAACATTTCCATTGGTTCTAGAAGTTAGGGCTTCTATAAATGCCATCATCTACCCCCACCCAAGTAGTGGGGACTGAACCCGCGAGTCTTTTACCACAAAGTCACACTCCCAATCCTTTCTAGTTTTCATTTTGAGACAGGGTCTCACTAAGTTGCTGAGGTTGACTTTGAACTTGTGATCCTCCTGCCTCAGCCTTCCGAGTCACTGGGATTACAGGTATGAGCTACGATACCTTGCCATAAATGCCTTATTTAAGGACTTCTTTAGAAAGCTGTCAGCCTTTTCAGGCTACTTTATGATTAGATTATATTTTGTGCTCACCTGATTTACAGTGTTTTCATTTTAAGATACAGAAAACCAAGAAATCTTATCACAAACACATGCCCCCCCTATTTGGGTTCTAGTAGGTTTTCACTAAGTTCTCATTGCTATTTACAAGTTGGACATTTTTCCCTGTTTAGCATATAAATTAAGTGAAACCTATCTCAGATTAGAAATATTCTACAGGTTATCATGGTGGCAAAAGGGGGAATGGGTGCTCTTTTTGAAGCTGTTGTGGAGTGGAGGGAAGGGGATCTGATACTATGGATGCAATATATCCCCTCTTCTAGTTGATTTTACAACCCCAATTTTCTGAGAAAAAAAGACCATGCATGTTCAAATATTTTGTTTTATTTATACCTTGGGAAGTTATTGAGAGCAAGAAAGGAAGAGCAGAGAGGGTGGTTAGCCTGGTTTATTAGACGGCGCATAGAAATCTCTGTCTTGAAGTTTGAGGCAGAGCATACAGGGATTACAAGAGAGCTCTGCAGTTACAGGACTTGAGACGGAAACCTGGTTTTGCTTCTAGCAGCCATGGAATCTCCAGCAAGTCTTTTATCCTCTGGGTTCAGCGGAAAATTTAACAAAGCAGTACTTCCCTAGTAGAGCTGTCATGGGGGTTGCTTTGTTATGGGGGGTTAATATATGTACAGAGTTTAGAACAGTACCCGACACATTTTAAGAACTGAAATATTAGCCATTAATGTTACTAGGCCTTCTAAAACCTTAAGAAAAGGATGGGAGGCCAGATATTAGTTATACTTTATTTACCTTACACCACTGGCTTTCAGATTCTATCTGTTGCCCATAAAAAAAAGAAATTTAAATTACAACTTAGCACATACACATAAATATGGAAACAGAAGTTTCCCAAAGCAATATTTACCTTTATTGTGTGTGACCACCATGCTAATTTTTATATTGCATTCCATTTCACTTCATTTAAAAAATGCTGATTCCAAACTATTAAATTGATATAATAACCGAGCAACAGGTAGAAACACTAAATTTGAAAAACAGTAGCTTAAATTATTTCACTTGATCTTCCTTTACTGTTTTTTAAAATAGAATATAGATTTTAATTTTACTTATTTTTTTAAAGAGAGAAGGGGGAAGAGAGAGAGAGAATCAATTTTATTTAGTTTTTCACGTGGCTTTTATTGCTCCGACACTTCTTTGTGTATGCGGTGCTGGGGTTCGAACTCACATCCTCACACATGCCAGACAAGTGCGGTAACTGCTGAGCCACCACTCCAGCCCCTATTTATTTATTTTTTTAATATGGAGTTTTTCAATGTTGTTCAGGTTGGCCCTGAACTCCTAGGCTCAAGCAATCCTCCTTCCTCAGCCTCCTGAGTAGCTGGGACCACAATGGTGTGACACCAGGCCAGATTCTTTATTCTGAAATCTGTTGTGCTGGAGGAAACAACTGACCCATATTCCATCTCCCTCTCCCCATGAAGACCCCTCCTCCTAACGCACTCTTCCCTCCTGACATTTTCTGTGTTGTTTTCATATTACCTTTGGTCACAGTTGCCCATCTCCTCACTCAGTGATGGAACAATAGGGTATCAACAGGGGTGACAATCATTAAGGCCAATGACCAGCCTGGGGGACAATGACTAGTGAGTGGCCAAGAGTGAACTCCAGTTCTAAGAAGACCTCTAATCAGGTTCACAATGCACCCCTCCCAGATGCTGTCCCAAGGCCTCTGCACTGTCTAGCCCCAGTGGTGAAGGACAGGGTCTACATAGAACCCAAGTTGTGCCATGAAGTCACCTATCCCAATTCTTCTGTTTAAATGATCACATGGCACTATTTACACCAAGGATGGGTAATTAACAGCTAAATGATGCCATAGATGCCCAGTTAAACAAATGGTATTTCCCACCCCTGCTGTGGGCTGCCTTAGCATAGGATTCCTTCACGGAGTGTCCTAGACCATTCATTGTCATGGATTCCAGGTGAAGGGAACTACTCAAATGTTCAATCACTCCACTGAGCACATGAGCCGGCACGTGTACATATATGTGTGTGAGTCTGCATGATTCGTAGCTCATCTTCTCAGGAAAAATTCATTTATTTGTTCCCTAAACACTTGCTGAGCACCCACCATGTCCTGGGCACCAATGCCAGGCTCTCAGGATGAAGCAATGAATGACAAAGACACAGCCATGGCCTTGAAAGGGATACACATCTCAATTCAATTGAGATGACACAGCGGGGGCATATTTTTTTTTTTTTGTTCTAGCAAAGCCTAAGGTACAGGACTTTAATTTTCAGAGTTACTTAAGCAAAGTCAGAAATGTCCCTTGGACATTCAATGAGGAAAATACGGCATAACATGGCCCTATTAGTTGAGTGGTGCCAACTTCTCTACAGTCATAATGGTCACATCTTCTAGTGACAAATTCCACCTTTGCTTTCCATTACAGACTTACTGCTGTGTAGGGACAAGGGGAACTGATTTTTCTCCGAAGTAAAAAAAGAACTTAAGACAAGAGATGAGTGCTTCCTTGTAATATGAGGGAAAATACTGGAATCTGAAGAAGTGAAAAGATGTTGGTTGTCACAGGTTCTTTTGTTCTGGAAAATTATTTTACATATTCACTGTACAACAATCTAGTTTCTTTCCACTTGCGAAAAAACTGTCTCATTTGAGGACCTATACCATATCCCATGTTCCCATGTGTTCCTTGTATTTTTTTTCCCCAATTGTAGTGTCTCATTGAACATGATTTAAATTTCTTCTTAAAAGGGATGTAGCTATATATATGCAATTAAATTTTTGAAGAGTCTGCCATACCTCTAGGTAGCTGGAGATACCAGGTTGTTAATAAACTAGGATTTGTTTTCACTCTACTAGAGAGATCATGCCATTAAATCAAACCAGAAAACAGAGCTTGCTCCTGGAGGTGGCTCAACTGTCAATCTCACTGAAGTTCAATGATACTAATCACAGTAAATGAGAGGAATGTCTCCCTTAAGTATCTACCAATCAAATTCCCTGAAATCCACATTAACAATTGTAAATATCACCACATTTGGCTTTTGTTTGGTAAAAACAATTGCATTTTCTTGAGTCAGGATGCTTATCTCCATAGACTACCTGGAGTTAGCTTTAAGTTCTAGTCTTGAGTAACTTGTCCTACCTTGAAGGTCTTCAGAACCTCCTGAGAGTTTTTGGGCTGAGAGTAAGGCTTGGGTGTCAGCATAGGCACTGCTTTGGGAGTGACAGTTTTGCTTGGAGACCCACTGCTGGCTGACCCACTGGTGTCCAGAACACCGGCATGTGCAATGGTGGTTTCAACGGTGGCAGTGAATTTGGGTGGAGGCAGTGACTGCTGCCGCAGGTACTTCATGGGGCTTGGGTCGTTCAGGAAGGAGAAGTTTGGCTCTGTTGAATGGCTTCTTTCCAGAATTTTTGGCATCTCCAAGCGTTCGAGAACAGCCTCACTGATGGTGAACCTCTCGATGTACTGCTGCAGGATTCCCTCTGCCTCCTCTTGGGTCCGGGCGTTCTTATATGCCTCATGCAACTCTCTCTCTCTCCGCTCTCTAGAGGACGGGGTATAGGAGGGGTGGAACAAGAAAGGCAACAGTGATGACAATAGCAAAGACCTCAGCGGGAACCGAAGTGGAGCAAAAGAGGAGTATAAGCCCATGGTGCCAGAACTTTCGCAATAGCCACCATGCTTTACCAAAAGCACATCTAGATAATATACATTTAAAAACACCAACAGAAAGAACCCACTTTTCCTGAACGATTTCTCTGTAGGTTTTGATGCTTTTCCTTCGTTCACGTGTCCCATCCTCTCCAGCCAGTAACTTCTCCATTTTTTTCCTTTCTTCCTCTTTCTTGATTAAGTCTTGAGAGGCACTTCTTCTACGACTCTTCCAACGAGCCAGGTCCTGCAGGAGAGAGAGAGACAATGATCTTCAGCTTGCACGGAATTCCACTTCTGTAGTTCAGAGTTTAGTGAGCACTGATGACAGACCCCATTTCCATGCCAGGCCAGCCCCACATACCCCAGTGCAAGACTGGTAGGAACCAGGATGCTTCAAAGGCAGGAAACATTCAAACATTATCTGCACTATCCATAGCAGGACAGCACATTTATTTAAACATGCCAGTGTAAAATATGCAATCGTATTTCATGTTGCTTGCCACGTAGAGAATGCCTCACCAGATAACTGTGAGAAACTTAACTTCTTCCTATTTATGATTTCTGCATTGAGAGTAGATTTCTGACAATAAAAAGGTGGGGATTAATTTACACAGTTTCTTCCTGAAAGGAAGGCAGGAAAAAATGGGCTTTGGAGTCTTACAGATGTGATTATCCTAGATGTATTCATTGGATCCTTAGAACCACCACACCACAAACTCTGTAAGTAGTTACAGCATAATGAAGAAAGAGGACTCTGGGGTCAGGCAAATGGGTTGTGGCTATGGGAAATAATTCAGCTTTAGCTTTTCCATGCTTTTAAATCTTGGGCATGTATCTCAGTTTCCTCATCTCTAAAATGGAGCTAAGGGCACCTCTGCTTAACAAGTCTATAGGGTTAAATGTGACAGTACAGTAAGCACTGTAAATGCTCGATCTATCTGCAGACTCAGTTGTTACTACTTTTTATCAACTTTGGAGAAATGAATCATTTGACTAATGGTACAAATCTGCAACAGCTACCTCAGAGTGCTGGGTGAGCATTAAACGAAATGATCCACTTTCCCTTCCCTCACCCCTAACTTCAAGCCATTTCCTGGTTTTCCCTCTTTGCTTTCAGCACACAATCTATCTTAAAGCCCTCTCAGGGAATCTTGGCTCCCCCACCCACTGGCTGTGTGACTTCGGACAGGGGACTTAGCAAGGCTGGGCTCATCTGTGGAAGGGGGGATAACAGTGGGTTCAGTTCCTAAAAGGGGCAGAAGGGATGTACTGCTTCACACAGGCAGCTCTCACAACAGTGGCTGGTACTGGTACACTTCCAACGTTGGCAGTTATTGCTGTTGCCCTCCTGTCCTCCTCCTCCCCCTTCAACAGAGAATCTCAAAAGGCGGAGCAGCCTCAATCCTGTGCCCCATTCCAGGTGCCCGCCTTCCACTTTTGGCCAGGACACCTGTGACAATGCATCCTTTTAGTCATTCACTGGGCACTCTTCACTTTGCAGATTACTCGTCCTTTAAAGCTCCTGTTTACCGTGACGCCCTTAGGCATCCTCTCTGGCTCCCTTCCCCCGCGGGTCTTCCAGGTCCAAGGTCACCCACCCCGCTGGATATTCTGCAGTGAGCAGCCTCCCCCGCTGCCTGCCCGCATGCACGGCCGTGGCCGAAACTCACATCTTGCCACTTGTCGTCCTCTTCCCTCAGCTGGTTATTTATCAGCTGCAGCTGCTCCTGGCGGGCCCTGCTGTGCGGCAGCACCGCAGCCTCCTCCTCACACCGCATGTCAAACATGCTCGTGCTCCTGAGTGCAGAGAGCAAAAACAAACCCAGCACCATCAGCGCCCGGCCCGCTCCGCATGCGCTGCCGCGCTCCGCCGCGCGGGGGCGCCACCGCCCCGACGCCGCTCTTCCCCCGCAGCCCGCGGGGCCACGCTCACCACAGTGCCCCCTGCGCAAAAGCCAAAATGGGACCGGCTTTGTCTTCAGTGATGGCCCTGAATCAGTTCATGTGACATGTAGGTGCCAACGAAGAGATCGAAAAAGGCATTTGAAGTTCTGTGCTCCTCTCATTTGGAAATGTATTTAAAAATAAAATGAGGATTAAACAGCATATAAAGTGGGGAGAATTTGCAGGGAAGGCGCTTTATTGCAGTAAATGCTTCTTTGTGAAAAGAGTTGGCTTAAATGCTTTCTCTGAATGAAGGCAATTTCTTCATTTAAAAAAATCATGTGGCATCAAGTTTTGGACACCCACTTTTTCTTATTTCAGATGCATACAACAATTATAAATAGATGTCGACATGGTTATTTCTTTTTATTTTCTTTAAAACTGTAATCAATATTACTGTCAAATTCTAATGTGATCACAGCAGTTTTATTTTTCTTAGGATATTTCTAATTTACTCTTTTATTTTATTTTAATTTTTTGCAGTACTAGGAATTAAACCCAGGGGTGCTCTATCACTGGGCTAAATCCCCAACTCTTTTTTTCTTTATTTGGAGAGAGGGGCTTGCTAAGTTGTCCGGGCTGGCCTCAAACCTGTGATCCTCCTGCCTCAGGATCCTGAGTAGCTGGGATTACAGGCGTATACCACCATGCTAAATTTACTCTTTTAAAAGAAAACAGGGAAATTATTTTTTTAAAAAAACTACCTAGATTATGCATACAATTAATATGTTCTACAGGTGCTTATTAAATGTTGGGCAAGACCAGAGGGCCTTTTCTCTGCTGATCACATAAACCTCTGTTACAGCAAACGCTGAAGCAGCAAGAACACTGAAATAGCAACCAAAGCAAAATCCTCCTCTTTCATTTGTTCTTTTTTTTTTCTTTGAAAAAAATGACCAGCTCTGGGAGAGTCCAAAAAGCAAGAAATGGAGGGCCCTTAAAGTTCACTGTTAATCACTAGGTCCAGAAGACAGTAAGTCCATTTTTGAAGCCAGCTGAACATTCAGAAAAAGAAAAGCCATGCACTTAGACACCAACTAGCTCCAGACATCATCCATGACATCCAAAATGGGGACCCTGCAGCCAGACACAGAACAGCGGCAGCAGATAGCATCATGGGAGGCAAGAGGCTCTTCAGCAGGCAGCTAAAGGGACGATGACCCCAAGGCGACAGCAGCCCCCCACCCTCATTTCAGTCATGAAGCTGCATGAATGAACGGCACCTCTCCCCTCTTATCAGGTGGGGAAAATTTAAGTTTAAATTGTCCTTGTCATCTGTCTTCCCTCAGCATATTCTAGTAATCCCACTAAGCTGAAGGATTTTTATGTGAGGCTTCCATTAGCTGGAAGAAGCCTGGTGAAAGCTGCCACCACCTACCCCGTGGACAGTGTTGATTTCTGCAGCTGAGCCTTACAGAAAAATACTATTTTTTTTTTTTGGAGGGGGGAGTCTATTTTAAACTATTTATTAATGTATTTAAGAAAGATTTAGAAATTTACAGGGTCAGGTGTAAAGTCTAAACCGTGGGTTTTTTTTTTTTAAACTTCATGATCAAAATTCCCTTAATTAGGCCTTCCAGAGAGAAATTCCTCTCACAGTTAAAAGAAAAGAAAAATTGTATCTTTCAATTATCCAATCCATTCAGTTATCTCTTAAGGCAATTTATAATCTTTGCTAAGATCTTAGGAGTCATAAATGTTTCTTAGTCAGGATCCTCTTAAAATCTATGGAGTGGCTAGCAGATTGTGGGGCAGAGAGGAGGCCCCTTCTTTCAACTTTTCTATCTCTTATTTCTTTTTTCTTTTTTGTTTTCTTTCTTTCTTTAGGCCACCTTTAACTTCTAAAGGGTAGAATTTTGGTTTAGGCCGCAATGGGTGGCCAGAGAGAGCTGGGTCTTCTTCTGGTATCCCAGGAAGAAGATGGCAGCTTTCTCCGCGATCTGGGATTTGGCTCTGTCACTCAAGGGCATGGAGAAAATTGGAGCAGGACTTTGGAACTGCCTTCTGCTGGCTTGGGCTTCCACCTCTGCTCAGACACTGAAGCTCCAACTACCTCAGCACAAATGTGCCCCAAAGCTGGTTACTTAAATGAAAAGAGAAACTTGTTTGTTCTCTCCTGTATCAGGAAGTACTTCTTTTTTCCCAAGGTGGTGTGTGTGTGTGTGTGTGTGTGTGTATGTTTTAAATCACCAAACTGGCAAAAAATAAATGCAAAAAGAGTGTGATATCTTCACGTCATTTCAATTAAAAATGAAAAAGGAACTGAGAAAGTTACCAATTGGTAATGTTAGAAAAATAGGCTGAGTCACCATTTAGAAAATATCCCCTAGTTCAGAGGTTGGACTTGGCCTCCCAAATGAAGAAGTGTGGGTCTGAGGAAGGGGTGGTGATGGTAGGGGATCCTGGAGGAGCCGACTTTCCAGAATATTAATGTGACAAGGACTATATCTGTGTTGCTCAGCCACCAAAACCTATGCCCTTGGACTATTGGGACAAGGGTCTGGGCCATAGAGCTCTGGACTCTGTCTTGGGGGTGGGTTGGCATTTTTGTAGGATGAGATCAAATTTCCTCAAGGGGAGCCTGGAAATTGTTTCCAGGCTGTGTCTAAGGTAAGGCAACTCAGAATAAAATTGCCCCTGGCTCTCCCAAGGGACGGACTCTTTGGGAGGGAGAGTGTTGGGAGAGAAGAATGTACGAGTGAGGAGCGGGACAAGAAGCCGAAATTAAATCCATGGAAACATTCTTGGCTGACTGCGAGGAGGAAATTACTCCCTTTGCCTGTGTGGTAGGTCTGCCCCTGACCTATATTCCCCCTGAAGGGCACATCTCTTTTTGATTGGACTGTGTCAATCAAAATGTGTCAATTGTTAATTAAGAATGTGTCAATTGTTAATAAACATAATCTGTGCTGATAATAATTGCCTTTAAAGATTTGGAAGAGGAAGGGGGAGGGAAGAAACTAAAAATAGTATACATTTCTATTTAAAAAATTACTTCTGAAGTCAGCTTTTCATTTCCCACACAGCCTCTTGTAAGTTGTATCTACTCCAAGCAGGAAATTTGGCACTTCGGCCATTCCCAGGTAAGGCCTTGAGAAAGAAGGTCCTTTAACTCTTCTTGGTCTGTGGGGTTGGTTTTACAAACTAGCGAGAAAGAACGGAGTTCCCATTCATATCCCTTTAAAAAAAACTTAACTTTTTCTGTGTGTGAGATTTCATGTTCAGTTACAGACAGAATCCAAAAACTCTTGAATGTAGCTTCCTCTCTTTTACCTTGTAGGGCTTCCCAGAGATGTATTTTAAGCGAATTGCACGGGAGCCTTGCATTGATGAAGAAAAAATCCATTCTATCAAAATGTTTTTGTTCACCAAATGTCAAAGTAGTGTTCTGCCTATCAATCTCATATAATCCTCCTTTCAATGAATGTTAAATATTACCACTGCAGGTTTTAAAAGTAATCACCAGGGCTCAGTTTTACAGACTGCTTAACTCTGTGCTATCAATCAAGCGTAGGCTGAATTTGGTTTTGAAGTACGACAACACCGAATTTCCGTATGTCAGGTAATTCGCCACTCACAGGTGGGCCATTGGAAATTTGGCAATGGAGTCTAACTGCTTGGGTCTAACAGTCAGGGCTAAGCAAACATCTTGAACCCAAGCATGGAGAAAGCACAGCGTGAAAGCACTCTCTCTTTTGCCTGATCTCATTGGCATCAGCAGAAAGGATATTGGTGCATTCTGTACACTTATTTGAACAACTCACTCTCTGACTTGAAACCATGGCTCAGCCAAGGAGGACAGTGTTCTGCAAAGAAAGCATTTGCTTTGTGTAGCAGTCACAGAATGATCTGCAGCTGGGAAACCATTTTTGAAAAAGAGCTAATGTAGTCACAAATGGGTTGGTGTGGATTCTTGTCAAATTCAAATATAAGGAGTGGGATGGGAATGAATCTCCAGGAAGAATGAAAAGCCCATAGCAGGAAGCCTGAGTCATACTATATATCCTTGACCCCTTGCTAGGCTACAGAACTTGAGCAAAACCCCAATGTTTTGGTCTCAAGCATCCCACACTTTATATGATTACCAACCTGGGGAGGAACTTGGGCTTCTGAATCTACAATTAGTGGTTTGAAATTTATTTTCTTAGTTTGAAAAAAAAATGTGACTACAGGAATGACTACTTCCTTGTTAACTCTAAGTCCCAGCCTATCAAAAATTAAATGCAAAAACCCAGAATACTCTTTTAATAATTCCGTGGTTCAGAAGGGGCACCAATGTCCAAACTAAGGAGAACAACTTTAACATGCCCAGTGTATGAAAAGCAAATGTTAAGCTTCAGGCAGCAGCTGCATATTAGGATCATGCTTAAGTTGCTTTTTCATTCATCTTTTCTGCGCAGAACATATGTTCTGCATTCCAATGTCAAGTGCTTTGCTGCCGAGGGAGTTAACTATTCAGTTCACCGTGGCATCGCTTGCATTTCAATTAGTGGTAAGTACTGGAAGCATGCAGTTTAGGCTAACAATTAATGTAATCCTACAAATACAAGACCACTTACTCTGCGTCATCTGACACAGGAGTTCTCGGACCGTATCTACAAGACCAAATACAAAATTAGAGGACTGGCAAGGCAGAAAGTTAATGGTAAAACTAGGCCGGAAATAAAACTGCTGGGGAATTACAAATGTGCCAAACCTTTTTTGCTGATCACACTGGAAGAGAAATGTCGTTATACGATTAGCAATATTCATTTACTGCTGAAAAATCAAAGAGCAGACTCAAACCTTCTACAGAATGCAAAATTTGTATTAAAAACCCACAGAAGAAATGAAAATAATCCCATGCTACACAAAGAAAGGATCTGTTCAATACAAACACAAAGAGGCTTAGGAGTGACACATACTGTTTAGAGGAGGCAGATTAAAACACAGACAAACATGTATTGTGGTTATTCACAGTTAAAATGTTCATGCCTTTATGCCTGGCAGTAATGGACTGTAATGGACACCCAATGTACACGCACACCCTTACTGACCCTGTCCCTGATGTGTTAATGCATTTGCCCAAGTGACATCAAAGAGCGTTTCTGAAAGCAAACCAGAACTCCTACTAGGAACCCAATCAGTGCCTTCTGCGTGCATTTGACAAAAACCACAATTCCTAGAAAACTAGTAGCCTTAATCAAAACCAGACTTGGATGAAATTTCATAAATGGAAAAACCAAAGTTTTTTTTCCCAGTCCTTTACATTCTTCTGATAATTTAGATCTATAAAGTTGTACCCTCTATGCCAGTCATTTTTGAGTCTAAATGTATCTACAAAGCAAAGATCAAATTAGACAATTAGAACATTACATGGCATATTTTAAACACATTTTTGAAAAAGCAGTTCCCACAAATGATGATCCTTTTAGCAAAGGTGAATTTTAAAGAACAGTACTTACCTATACTCTGAAAACTTGCTCCTTTCTGCACTCTGATGGTGGACAAAGAATTTTTGCAGTAAAGAAGATATGTTCTGCTTCCGGTTTATGACCAATTACATTTTGGAGTTGTTAGCAAAAAAATTACCTGGTTCCTTAATTAGTATGCTAACAGATTATAGGAAAAATAATTTCTTTTTTTTTTTTTAACAGAGAGGGACAGTGAGAGAGAAACAACTTTATTTAGTTTTTCATGTGGCTTTCATTGCTCCAAGACTTTGTTGTGTACAGGGTGCTGGGCTTTGAACTCACGTATTTGTGTATGCCGGGCAAGCACTGTAACCGCTGAGCCACAGCTCTAGACCTGGGAAAAAATAATTTCCTAAGGTCTTTTCCTGTAATCTTAGAGAAAACACCCTGGATTGCATGGGTGCACACACAAATATTCTTTTTTTCCCCCTCTTAAACTTTTATCATTCTAGAACAATCTGCAGTTATTGATAATTATTTCATTTACAGTGAAGGCAATCATACCAGTGTAAAACCCAAAATCTTGGTTGAAATGGCCAAAATCAAGAAAAGGAAAGGGTTTGTGAATGTTTTGCTTCTGGCAGTGAAAAACTCATTCTGTTTCTCTGGGGATAGTTTTGGAAGGTGCTGAAGTTTAACTTAACATTCTGAATGTCCAAAAACACTCCAGGGAAGCAAGTGGCGAGAGGATCCTTCCACATCAAGAGCAAGTGCATGAGGAATATGAATGCTAAAGACCGCACAAATGTTCGAGAGCTGACAGGTAGGCCTATTGGAATATGTTCATTCAAATACAATGCTTCCTAAATTATCTTTGGAAGAGAGGAAAGAAGCTATTTCTAATGCATGGTTAATGTAGAAATAATCGACTAATATGTGCCTTGTCTCTGGATATTTTATTAACATTTAATTGATGTGTAATATACAGAAAGTATATTACACATAGAACAAATATGGATGCATTTTCACCAAATGAACACACCCATAGATTAGTATGGAGCGTTTGTCCTCAATGAAGAGACTCACAGTATGTACTCTTGGGTTTTACTTCTTTAGCACAACATTTTGTTTCTGAGGCTCAGCTATGTTGTTGCATGTAGGATATATCTGAAGTTAAACTGTTCCTACACAAAACAATTCACAGCATTTAAAGGACATCTCTGCCAGTGAATAATGATGAACACTAAAATCTAAGTTCAGGTTCCCTGAATAGGAACAGAGGCCCTTAATAAGTATTTGTTGAATATTTATTGGATGCTGTGGAAACTGAAAAGAACAGCAGAGCTCTGAAGATTACTGTTTTTTTTAAATTCCTTTATTGTGCACTTGTGGATTTAAGGAATTTCCTCTCTGACTAATTTATTAGCTTTAAAAGGGCACAAACTTAAGCAGAACTGCTGTTGCTGGTAAGGAAAAGACAACTAGAGCTTGGGCCTCAGTGGTTTTCTCAGTTGTCCCATAGGAGATGGAAAAGTAAAGCTAAGTGACCCCCAAAAAATTATCAATAAGGAGATTTTTAAACTGTAAAGTAGGCGGGTTATGGGGTGCAAATTGGCAATGGTGACAGGTCACAGTTGGCATAAACATCCTACCCCCCAAAAGAAGTCAATTAATAAAGTTTAATTTTGAGGGTAGGGTATTTGGATAGACAAAGGGAATAATCTATGTACCTACTACATTTATGTAACTTTCAGCACTACTAAAGCATAGTAGAACCAATAATTAGCAGGTGATAGGTTTATCTACTGTAAATTAGCATCACCTTAATTTTAAGTGAGGGGGGAAATGTTTTTACTGCTCATCTAGGATTATCTTCTAGCACCCAGCCCAGTATATTGTGCATAGTAATTACTCAGTCAGTATTTGTTGAATGGAAACATCCCCAAGGCGCATGACGGTTCAATCACAGAAGCATGTCACGTGGTTCATCTGCCTACACCTCCTTGCCCTCTAACTATTCATTCTCATTCGAACATAAAGAGGATTCTTTCAGGATCACAGAGTGACAGATGGAAGCAATGGAATTCATCAGGTTTCCACTGTCTTCTCTAGTGACTTGATGACTAGGATACGATTTTAAAATTTTGGAATCAGTTAACATTCTCCCTGCTGCCACTTCACCCTCTGACCCACTGCCATCACGGGCCTTTGAGAAGTAGAACTCCACTTCCTGTTTTATGGTGAGCTCCTACTTATGCAAAACACTCCTCACTCCCTTACCCTATGTGGGTCTGGCAGACCACACTTTAACAACGGAGGATCAATGTACAGGACTGTGAACACCAGGATTATTATTTCCCTCTTCTGCTTAAATCAAGTCAGAGCATGGCATAGAAATCCTACCTCTAGAAGGCAATGAGTGCTTGCTAATGTTGAAAAATTAAATTACAAATTTTATAAGTGGTATTCGTCTACTTTGGTCTGGAATCAGAGACAAACCAAGCAGGATGGAAAGAACTTCAGCCCCCTTTACCTGAAGGCTCCTCTGTGAGTCAGAATGAAATAAGAGTTTCCTGTTTATTTTGCCTACCAGATGAAAATCAGAAAGAATGTTTAATAGGTAAGGCACTATTCAATTATTCTTTTGACACCTGCTTAAATGAAAAAAAGAAATATAATTCTTGGTACATGAGGCCAATGTGAATCATTCCGCCTCTACTGGCAACAGCACGTGTGTGGCTCTGATGGACCTCAATGCATTAGTGACCCACTCAAAGCATGTACTGATGCTCAGACTGGAGAAACACAGTCACAGGGCACAGGAGACTCTTCTGACCTTGGATCATTCAGGGGTGGACCTTTGGCAAATTCCTCCACATCCTGCTGCTTTGCAAATGGAACCTGAAGGAACTGGTGTGGGTTGGATCCAGGGTGTCTAAGGGATGTTCCCGTTCTCCTCATCATCATCCCATCTTTTTGTGACTCAGACAACTTGCTTTGGCTTTTTAGTCCACTGCCACTCCCAGGAGGAGCTGTCATCTTTTCTGATGTCTCTTTTGTTCCCAAAGTCTCCCATTCAAAGGCCAGAAGACATGCTCTAGGGAACATTCAGTCCAGCCACTTATTGCTAAAGGATTCAGTAGCGTCACTCACTGGTGTTAATCAAGACAGAAGCAGCCATGGAGGCAGAAGCAGCTGGGTAGGAAATCCCCCTTTTTAATTTGAAGAGTCTCTACCATGCAGCGAGTTCCCTTTTTGCTTCAAGAATGCTGAAAATGATACTTGGCCAGTCCCCGGTCACATGCAAAAGCTAAAATCTACCCAGAGTGAACACCAAAAGCAGAACTCTGATGCTGGGATGGACACATTCCTTTAAGGGACTTTACTGCCTGCTGCATCAGTCATCAAGTACATACTGAGAGGCTAAGCTGCTTTGGGGGCACCACACTGGCCACACACAGCAGTGGCGGCACACCATGGAACACAGGCAAGATGCTCACGGTGGCTGGCTGTGTTGCTCTGATCCTTCTGCCTTTGGTGGCATCTCAGAATCCCTTTGATGGACTCCATCATTTTCTTTTTTGCCATGTTGTGGCAGCTGTGTGGAGGTAACTAGAGCCAAAGAGGACAGCTTTACTACTTGAAAGAGTTCATCAGAGGCCTGCCCCCACCTGCCATCCTTCACCTCCTGGGAGACAGGAGACTCTGCTTCTCACCTTCCTCTGTCCTCCGTGGGTGCTCACCGAAATCGCAGACCGGCTCTTCCTGAGACTCTGGCACTGGAGCCAGCCACGAGACCCTCTTGCAATTGTCATCTATGCCAGAATTCACTATCCTGTTGTTAATCAAGTGGCATGAGTGGCGAGAGAGAAGAGGAAGAGGGTTAGGAAAGGAGGCAATGGAAGGTGTTGAGACTGAAAGGTCAAGATAGCGCTGCTACTCTCATTCCATGGGCAGGTTAGCAAGGGTGACAAACAGATTGAGGTAATGGAATGTGAGCTCTGGCAAGGGCCTAAGAAAAGTCAAGAAAGTCTGGCATGGCCCTGTCACCACAGGACTGAGTGATGCCCCCCGAAGCATTCAAGGACTTGCGGTTGCATTTCTCATGAATTTCCTACCCCACCTCAACCTCAGACCCCATTAGCCTGGGAAAGCCTGATTGTATTTATGGTATCTCTTCTAGGGTGTTGCCCATAATTTAGATCCACCTACTAATTCCTTCAGATTAGTAGTAGATTGCCCTACTCATTCCTTAGTAGGGCAAAGCATGGAGAACATCTTGAGCATCTGCTCCTACCATGCAGAACCTCCCTTGGTCTTGGCCATGCAGGTAGGATGGAGCCAATCCAGAGGCACAGCAATGTCCTGTACCTACCAAATAGAAGAGAGACGAGGCCACAGACCTGAATCCCCAAAAGAGGACTTTGGAATTAAAAGGCGAGCAGATGACGGACTTATAAGCTGTTCCCTCTCAAATGTGGGCCATGGTTCATTCAGGAAAGCACTTGACTTACAGAAACCCCTCAAGGAGAAGCTTTTTTCCACTCAAGATTTATTATATAATTTAACAACTTAGGGGAAGGAAGAGACCTTTTCCTTTATGTGTCTACCTGGATGTCCAGAATTTGATCTCATAATGCTAATAGCTATCTCATAACCATGGGATAGGAAAGAGGGAAGTTATAGATAAACCAGACTTTTATCAATGTATCTTTAGAAGAAATACTAGTGATGTCATTAAAACATTCCGTCTAGCTCATTCAATATTTTCAACTAATAAAATAGTGCTTAAGGCTGCCGAGGGAAAAATTCGTTTGCTGAGATTACTGGCATTCCGGGCAGCGATCCTGGCGACAACAAGGATCCCAATGGATGCCTGCCATTTAACCTCACACGCATGCTTCCCCCCAGGGTGACCCATAACATGATTTCTCCGCGATTCGCTGCGGAATCTATTAAAACCACGTCATCTTGAGGGTTGCGCACTGCGCTTCATTCAGCAAGCTCTTCACGCTTTTGCTTTAGTTGCTGTTTGTTTTGTCTTGTGGTGGGGATGGAACCCAGGGCCTGGCACATGCCAATCAGCACACACTCTACCACTGCGCTCCTTCCCCAGCCCTAGCAAACTTGTTAAAAGCAGCAGCAGCTCCTATGCAGAAACTCCTGCACAAGAATGGCAAAAAAAATACCTGCAATCATTTTGTGGATTAAACTTTTGGTCTTCCTTTAAGCTTGAAGTAGCGACGGAATCAGGGAACACAGGGTCAGTTTGAATCCTGCTGCCATGACTGATAACTTCTTTTACATCTTCCCCAGGCCCAGCCTTGCCAATACTGAGCCGCTTCCATTTCTGCTGATCTATCTCTGTCACTGGCCCAAAGTGCACAAACTTTTGCCTAGGGCTGGAAGTTTTTGTGTAGGCCCTGACTTTGCGGCTGGCAAAATCATCGCGGATGGCAGTTTCTGCATTGATTTCTGGTGAAAGCTCAGGGGCACGGATGTGCTGAGCATCTTCATCCCTAGTCAGACCAGAAATAAGTTCCAAAGGTTTTTTAAGGCAAGTACAAATCAACACAAGGTTTAAAATGCAAAACTAGATATATGAAAAAGATTCCTATGACTCAAACAGAACTGCTTTCCCACTAACCAATCCAAGGAAGAAATGATTGTTGTCTCACACAAGTAAATAGTGCTTTAAGTTTCTGTTACTTTCAAAACAATAATTTTAATATCATAAATGACGGCATAAGAACATTGTAGGCATCGTGGAATAATTATAATTATTTAAAAATCAAGTTTAAGTTTCTTATGATAAAACAAGTCTAGCAAAATAAATAACCATTCATCGTACAGCACTGGTTGATGACGATGGTCTACTGAGGTGGCCTGCGACTTCTAGCATTAATAAGTCTCATCTCATGCAGAACATACTGACTTCTAGAAGTTGTATGTTTTGAAAGGTGCTTCCCCCCAAAAAAAAAAACCAAAATTAAAAATGGAACAAAGATAAGCATTTGATCCCTTCTACATTAAATAATACCACTGCTGGGACAGGGCAACCAGAGGGAAACATGACACACCTCGCCTTTCCTGAAACCTTCAGTCTCTCCCATGTCTGCAAGTCAGCTTCTGTGATATTGGAGAGTGTGACAAAGCTGGGAGCCCCGCGGTGAGGACCAAGACTGCTCTGAATTCTCCTCTGGGCCAGGTCATCTCTGTAGAGGTCAGGGACCTTTCTGAGTCCCTCTTCCATTGGCTCACTCTCCTGAGCTCGCGTAATACAGGTCACTGTTGACTTCACCTCTTCTGTTTGGCCCTGGTTTCTGTCAATTTGATCCAGGCCCCATATCATTGGAAAAATCAGGTTCAAGGAAGGGAGCAGACAAACAATGTCAAACATAGAAATTCAGAGGCTGAGGATAGAGCAAAAGGGTGGAAGCACCTTTCCCTGTTTCAAAAATATGGAATCAATTGGAGCTGTGATTACTTTCATCTATACTGCCCTTTTAACACCATAATGAGATGGATTTTTTGCCCCCTAGCAGATGACAGTCTCTAGTTTAGTCTAGAAAGAGAAGCCAGGGCTTGCTGAAAGACTATTAAGATTTCAGTTTGACAGTAATGATGCCCAATTCCCACACTATTCAAGTTACTGTAATGAATTCAAGTTTTCTGATTGAATCCCTTAGCCCTCTTGGAATGTTTTTACTGCATCAGTAAAATGCTAGTAATGAGCTCTGCACGATCCAAATTCTAGGATTAGTTTGAAGATAGCTGGAATGTTTTTCACATATGAAACATCTCAACCGTAAACCTTCCAGAAAGTACATTTAGGTGAATTCTGAACAGCAAGTTTTGACATTCAACCTCAAGATCTGCTGCATGGTAGTAGCCAGGGTTGGCTACTGTAAACCTGAAGAGCAGAGTATACGTGCTTCACCCAGATTTATAGAGCCAATACCCATTTGTTTCTTGCGTTATTAATCATTCACCTTTACTGATGCTAAACTGATATTTTGAATTGGTCTCCCAAAAAGTGAATATTAGCTGGAGAATGCTACCATGGAAACCAAACCTGTGGCATCTATCACATTAAAAGTAAATTTCTAATTAAATTTGCTTCTTAAGATAGAAAAATCTCAAAAATATACATAAATAAGGCCCATGTTTTTTAAGGTATATCATCCAAGCCACAAAACCAAGAGGTATTTTTCTCTTGTTACCTGAACGATGTGGTACATTTGCAGAACCTAGTCCAATAGGAAGACTGCAGAATTTTCTACTTTTTTTTTTCACTTTGGTGGAAGTGATCAAGGAAGGGCATAGCAAAAATATGTGGATTTATTTATTTTATCAGTTCTCTGGTGTTCTCTAGAGAGCTCACGATCTGCCCCAGACCCAGTGCTGTGTTCCCCCAAACAGAGTCAAGTGACAATAGACAAATGCCGCTGGGAATATCAGGAATTAAAATTGCATGAAGGAGAAAGGAAAAGAGGAGATACAGAAACTTCTCCTTTCCTTAACTTAAATGGCTGATTGCCACCAATATGTCTGGATGCTTGTCAGTTCTCCAAAAGCTTTTGCTTTCCTTGCAACAACTGACCCACCCCGCAAAGCCCTCCAAGAGCAGTTCATTATGAGGCATGCCAACAGGCACCGCACAGGGCAAGAGCCCCCTGAATCTATAAGTGTCCTGTGAAAACATGCTGCCAGGTCTTCTCTGCTCTAATCCCTGTTCTGCATCCAGGGACCTTTCCTGGGTTTGTATCTGGTGCTTCCTTAAAAGTACAAAAAACATAACACAAAACAAAACAAACAACAGCAAAAACAAACAAGCAACAATACCACGAACTACTCCGCTCACTCTGCTGAGCTCTGTAACTCTGTGCAAGAAGACATTTTTCAACACAAAACATAGCTAAGATAATGGTATCCTTAATTCAACAGACTTTCAAAGGCTCTAAGATGATGGGCACAAAAACAATGAACATGCTACTCTGATTCTGATAGGAGGAAATATACAAGCATGGTAAGTGCTTCAGAATGTAATTCAGTAAGCAGTCACCTAAACTGAGAGCATATCCCTTAGGACAAAAACCAACTGGCCAAATCCATTTTATTATGACTTTTCTTTCCCTATTTCATTCCAACATGGATAGGCTGAGTAGCTCTTTTCCAAAATGCTGGAGACTGGAGGTGTTGTAGACTTCAGATTTTGGAATACTTTGCACATGTTTACATAATGAGATATTCTGGGGATGGAACCCAAGTCTAAATGCTAACTTCCTTTATATTTCATATACACGCTGTAGACATAGTCTGAAGGTAATTTTTAAGTAATATTTTTAGTGCACACTCATTTTGGCTGTGACCCATCACATGAGGCCAGGTGTGGAATATTCCACTTCTGGAGTCATGTCAGCATTCAAAAAGTTTTAGAGTTTGATTTTCAGTTCAGAGGTGCTCAACATAGTGAGATGATGGAGGAAAAGTAGTAAGATGATGGGATAAAAGTTGGGAGCAGGAAACTCACTTGAAAACTATTAGCATGACAGGACACATAGATGTGTGTTTTGTGTCTGAGGGTTTTTTTTATAATGGAAAATATCCTCATTTGTCTAGGTAATCCTGTTGATGTGAGAGAAAAAAAAAGAGCAGCCTTATTTTTTATTTTCCTTGCAACATCAAAGTTTTTTTTTGTTTGTTTGTATTTTTTTTTAAAGAGAAGAACTTGTAGCAAGGGAATGCTATGCTTTGAATGGGCTGGAGCAGCCTTGAGCTGTGTCTCTTCTCTGAAAGGCAGCAGCACAAGTTTACTAAGCCAGTGATATCAGACTACGAAGCTGCATCCGTGTATGGTGATGTGCCCTGATTTAGCGCAGCCACACACTGGAACTGAAGGCTTATTGGGCGCATTCAGCCCTGTTTTGGACATTCCTACTCTCTTCCCTACCATCTGCACTTAAAACATCTGCACATCTGAAGTTCTACTATCCCACCGTGACAAGGGGCTTTAATTGGGGCAGGAAACCGAGTATCAGGGACTATGATGCAAATCGCTTTTGCTTAATCGTTCTCTTTTGTAGACACACACCACACAACATAGCGCACACCTTCTACACTCTAGATTTTTCTTTTCTGAGATTCCCTTTGAGAGCTGTTTGCCGCCGTTTGATTTCTCTGCGCCTTTTTCGCGGTAAGGCCCGTAGAGGAGCTGATTCCACGGCATCACTGGCTTGGTTCGGTTCATCCCTGCTCTCCGTGCAGCAAAGTCATCTTTCTCAAGGTCGGGCAGGCGGCTTGCGACTTCATCTTCCGACTCGGAATCTCCGCCATGTGGATGGGTCAGGAAAGGATTTTCTTTGCGCAGGATAATATCACGAACAGCTTCTTTCTCTTCATTTACTTGCTTTTGACTGATAGAGCAAAATTAAATGGAACTCCCCATGTGGTCAGACCAAAAAAAACAAAAAAAAAAGTTTTAAATCCCCACCTCCAGGCAGACAATTGTGTTGTTAGTGAAAAGTCCTCCCCATATCATTAGTTCAAATGACATCACTTTATTATTTTAGTCCAGAGTTGCAGCATAGTTAGGGTGGTTTTAAAATCTTGAATTTAGCCAGACACTAGCAATACTAAAAATTCATTTCATTTGCAGGGCTCCAGCAGCATCAGAAAAGCAGGATCCTAAATGGCTCTGAAAGTGACAATCCAAATTACTTTCATGAAATTGGGAAAAAGTAGGAAGTTCTTGGTTGCTGTTCTCTCTTCTTTAGCACATTCGTATTTTACCCAGTAGGTACTCAATTTGTTTTGACTGACAGGGCAAAACGCTGAGGCACTAAGGTCTGGGGGGGAAATGAATGAGTGCAGCTTTGTGACAGCACAGCTAGAACAGGTACCTTTTTGCAAAGTGTGAGCATCTGAAACAGTTTAAGACCATGTTAGGATGAACACAAGGCATAAAAGCTTATCTTGGGCTGGGGATGAAGTCCAGTTTTAGAGCACTTGCTTAGCATGCACGAGGCCCTGGGTTCAATACCTAGTATTTAAAAACAAAAACAAAGAAACCTGCTGATCATGTCCCATGGCCTGCCCTTCGTCCCTCTCCGGTCTCCGGGCCCCTCCACCTCCCATGCTTCCTCTTTGATGTATACTAGATATCTAGTACATCGTGGTAAGACTTTTGGCCAAAATGGTTTTAGCATTACTATTTCATTGTCAAGGGAGTCTTAAGGGCTTCTTTGAAACAGGAACTTTAAATTGCTAAAAGCATGCAGCTTACTGGTAGAACATTAGACCCTAAGCCTTAGGACTTTTTCCATTTGTTTTTGTTTCTGTCCGGGATAGGGGGCGAGGACAGAGCAATTGTGCCTAACGCAGCATCCAAACCAACCCCCAGTCCTCCACCTTCTCATCCGACCAGACTTGTTTCTGAGTGATAATACAGTGTTAAAACATTTTTCCTCATTTATTATATTCTCGGCTCATAAAAATGGTAAGTAAGGGGCTGGAGCAGTGGCTCCACAGTTGGAGTGCTTGCCTGGCATGCGTGAGGACTGGATTCAAACCCCAGCACCACATTCACAACCAAGTGTTGGAAAAACAAAGGCCAGATGAAAAATAAACAAAATTGATTTTCTCTCTCACTCTTGCCATCTCAAAAAAATAAATAAAGGATAAGTAAATAAAACATTTCAACTTTTAAAGAAAGTTCATGTACTTTGAGCTTTTTGAGAGAGGATTAAGAGTAAATTCTTCATCTTCAGAGGACAAACTTATCTCAGGAATGAAGACAGGAGAATTAGCCTGATAAGCAATGAAATTGTGTATCTGGTCCACCAGCTGGCCCTCTGTCTCTTGTTTTGCCCCAAACTGTTCTAGAGGACATCATCATCTTAGGGCAACAGCAGGCCCTCATTCCACTTGACTTGGAAAATCAAAGCATAACAGGTCATGCCCAGAAAATGTTTCACTGGTAACCACTGTTCTCAATAAAAATTCAAAACACAGAATGCGATCCAGGAGTTGATACATGCCTGTAATCCCACAGACTCAAGAGGCAGATGCAGGAGGATCGCAGGTTCAAAGCCAGACTTAGCAACTTAGCAAGGCCCTGAGTAACTTTGCGAGATCCTGTCTCAAAATAAAAAAATAAGAAGACCTGGGGATGTGGCTCAGTGATTAAGTGCCCCGGGCTCAATCCCCAGTACCAAAAAAGGAAAAGAAAAAAAGAAAGAAAGAAAGACAGAATGTGTTAGGGGTGGTAATGTTTTACTACTGAATGAACTTATTTCTTAAATTATGAAATCCTGCCCTTAGAAAGTTGCACATCCAGCTGTCAGTCTCTTGCCTGGTCCCGCCCTGAACCATGATCACTTTCCTCCCCTGCCTCTGTGGCCAAAATGTCTAGAAAGGAACAACTGCTATTGCCTCCTTTCCATTAAGAAAGGTCAGTGGACCATGATAGGCCATTGAATTAATCTGTTTAAAGGTAATTATGTAAAAAGCACATTGAAGATAATGCAGATAGCTAAGCGTTATTGAGTGCCTACTATACGCTACGATTCCTTCTAAGTGTTAATTCACTCTACCCTAACACTAACTCTGAGAGGTCCAACTTATTATCATCTCCATTTATCAAGAGGAAACTGAGATTAGGTTAAGACATCTGCCCAAGGTCAAAGAACGAGTGCTTAAGTTAAAATGCAAACCCAGGCAATCCGGTTCCAGGGGTCCTGCTCTAGGATAATGAATAAACCACAGTTCTAGTCAGTGAACCAGTGACTGTGCCAGGAAAGTAGAAAGTACAGCACCACGCACACACACACTCACACACACACACACACACTCACACTCACACACACACACACACACACACACACACACAGTGTTATTATTTGCATGGGCGGTTAGAGGCAACAACGTTTAGTCAGGTTTGATGACAGCAGGATTCTAATCATACCTTACAATACCTGTACAACACTTCATAGTTTACAAAATGCTTTCAAACTTATACCCCAAAGGGGAAAGCACAGATCTCACATATTCTCATACCCCAGCCTGGGAGCACAGTTGAACTTGAATCTCTTAAGTTCAAGGGCAGCACTCTTTCCACTTTTTGACCAGGAGTCTCTGGCTTCATCTCAGGCAGAATTCTTCTTATTCCCTTCGGTATGGAACTGGGGATTGAATCCTGTGAGTTACATCCTGAGCACTTTTTATTTTATTTTATTTTGAGACAAGTTCTCGTTAGGTTGCACTGGACAGCCCTGGACTGCCCTGGACTCATTATCCTCCTGGCTCAGCCTCCCAGTCACTAGGATTACAGGCATGTGCCACTATGCCCGGCTCAAGCAGAATCCTTTGAAATAAAAAATATGCATGTATGCAAATAGTTCTGCGTGTCTGCGATGCCAATCTGAGCAGAGAGAAGCTGGTACCTTATGCATCCTGTAGGCCCAGCCAGGCCACAAATACCCTGGTGTTTCTTTTAAGGCTAAATGCCCAGTATGGCAGGACTCATTTTAAATGATCTCAGTTTAGATATGTGGCCTTAAAAAGGGCGGGGGGTGAAGAAAGCTTCTGTATCATTGGCTGCTTCAAGACATGCCTCACCATTTGAAAAACAGGGGCAATGAGTGATTTTTGCTAATTGCTTGAATTCCATAAACTTAGAGCTTTAAGGCAGATTCAGTGAGAAAAAACCAAAGACAAATGCTGGGCTGCAATAATAGATAATACGTCTAAAGCAAACGTGTAGGATAGTAGCTATAGGTGTCCAGTTAACAAGTATTTCAGTGACTTTTATTTATTTATTTATTTTTTTGACAGAGAGGAGAAAGAGAGAGAGAATCGATTTCATTTATTCATTTGTTTTTTGTTTCCCCAACACTCAGTTGTGTGTGTGGTGCTGGGGTTTGAACCCGGTCCTCGCACATGCCAGGCAAGCGCTCCACCTGCTGAGCCATTGCTCCAGCCCCTTCAGTGACTTTTATAATGTGCATTTTGTTTTCCTTGATAGACCTAATGGCAGTCTGTTGTGAAACTCTGATATATTTTACTTTCTTTTCCAATAACTACACCCCTCCGAGCAGCAAGTACATTCCAGAAGCACTAATGTTCGAGACAACCCTGCATACCAGGGATTATGGTGCCCAAAGTGCAGAGGAGAATGTTAAGGTCTCTTATTTAAGTCATCTGAATGTAGGCAAATTAATTTAAATTAAATTAAGCAGGAGACTCAAGGTATCCGACTTGGTTTTCATGGCAAGGACCGGCACTTGCATTTCTCTTAGGTCACTCACAGACAAACTGCTTTGGGAAATACCGTTTGCTGGGTGGACACAGCTCACTTGGAAGGAACGGGGTCCACCCTGCAGGGCACACACGGTGGAGCCCAGCCCCAGCCTGGCCACTCCGCCCAGCTTCATCTAAAATGAGAGGCTATCGCAGGAGAAGAGGTCATGGACACAACCAATGCACAGCGCAGGGCAGAAGATGCTCTTCCACATTGCAAAGTGAGCGAGACAGTGGTTTAAACCAAGGAAGCACTGGCATTTTCTTGCACTCCCGCTTACTTGGCGACCAGCTCAGCTTGGCTGTCATCTTGTTCTATTGAAAGAAACTGGGCTCTCCAGAAAAGCCTGTTAGTCTTCCCGGGAAGCTGTGGGTCATGCCTGAAACCTCTCCGTTCACGCTGTCTCCAGTCAGGGCAGCTACAAAGATTAGCAAATGTTATGTGTCTGCCTGATCCCGAGACCCAAAGAACGGTGCAGTCACAATAGGGGACCTGGCATCTGGTGAGGAGGCATGTGGAGGCATATGTCTCTGGCACTTGGCTCTGTCTGCTCTTCCTCTGAAGATTTCTAAAATATCTATTGTTCCATGGAGAGTTTCCCCCCCTCTGTAATTAATTACTATGTGGTTGAGAAGATTCACAGACTAGCAGAAAATACTGAGTGCTGAAACATATGAAAACAATTAGAAAAGAAATACAATCACGTGAAACCTATAATTCAGTTAAAAAAAGTTTACTTCTCCAATGGGAAACACCAAGTAAGAGAACTCAAATCTCCATGGCATTTTAATTTAGGGGAAGTGAATCTTGGTTCTTATTTTATCCTTTTAAAAAAAAATCCTGGTTTCTTTGGTATAGTCTTATTTGGTGGTGGGGAGTAATTAAGTTAACACAGCCATAAAATAAAATAGAAGAAAAAGTAATTTATATACTTTTTTTTTTTACTTCAGTGGAAACTAGTAAATATTAAATGCCACACATTTGTTAAGAAGTCCTACTTTCTGCCCCTTGATGCTAAGATACCTCCTAATATATAGTTTCACAGGAGGCTTGTTGGGTCTGCTGGGCTTCTAACCTCAGGCAAAACTGAAATAACATGCACCTTTGCTCCTTTTCATAAATTGTCTTAAAAATAACACAAAGAAGGCTGGAGCAGTAGCTCATCAGTAGAGCGCTCGCCTAGCATGCTCAAGTACCTGGTTTCGAAACCCAGCACCACATATACAACTGAATGTTGGAGAAACAAAAATAAACATAATTGATTCTCTCTCCTCTTCTTAAAAAAAAAACTGCAAAGAGGTGTTTGAGATACTTGGGAAGCAAATGAACAGAAATCTTTGGTGTGTAAAGCTAAAGCTTTGTTCCTAACTGTATGTTCCTTTCCCTGTGTATCACAGGCCCCCTTGATCTCTCTCCCTTCTCTGCAGATGTAATTTCTCAGCTAAGAAATGGGCCCCAAGAAGGAGGATCCTGGGCCTCTTGTTGAGTCCAAAAATGTAATGGCCAGAATTCATCTGGCTGTCAAAACAGGAGACTGAGATTAAAATGCTTTGAAAGACATCTGCATATTTCAGTGATTTATATTATTTTCCAGAGAGCTAGAATCCTTTACTTCTTTATGATATGCATTTCATTCCAGTTAAGTGACTTTCCACCACATTAAAAGCAGGACCCCAAATGTGGATAAACTAAGACTCTCAACTCTATTGTGGCTTGCAAAAAGTTAAGTGACAAAAACGCAGATGTGCCAGGCTGGTGGCATGGCCTGTATAAAACCTTACGAGCAAGCTAGCAGCAGAAAAAAAATCTAACAAATGAATCTGCTGATTGGAGCAGCGCTGTTGTGTTGCTGTTGGGGACATTCTCTAGGAATGTGCATAATTGTCTTGGGCCTAATTTTAAATGCTCAGAAGATCTAAGGTATGTTGACATTGACTGTCCTTCACACTTCTGCTTCAGAGTTAACTTGAATGAAAGAGGTAAACATTAAGCCAGATAACAGAAAATGTGGATTGAGCAAAAATGACCACATAAATATAACAGACATCAATCAGAATGATGTCTTTAAACCAATTAGGATTCTATGTTTGAATACCATATGGGAATTGTCACACAAATGTTCAATCTTTATTGCAACCTCCTGGTTGAAAGGAATCACGTTGATTCCATGGAGGAATCTGCATAGCTGTATGCATGCGTTCTGTTAGCACAAATACCTGAGTCACACCTGAGCTGCTCAGAGCACCCTGGGAGTGTTTTAACATACACAGGCGAGCACGGCTCAGCAAATCTTTAGAGCAGAAGCATACAGGTTTACCATGCAAGTGTATTCTGCCACAACAACCACCGTCTTTGTTACCCAGTTTTAAAGAAGAATATATCCATCCTGCCTAACCCTGAGTTTCTTAAGTACCACAGTTGACCTGGGAGTTGGTTTGCATCCTTAGGCCCGCTGAGTTCCTTTTTTTTTTTTTGTAAAATGGGAGTTCTGGCCCTGCTACAGCTACAGGTAGGTAGGTCTTTGAAGTTCACTAGTGGAGAATGTCCAGGCCAGAAGCTAATGGCCATGAAGCCTCATCAGTGAAGCAGTAGGGAGTTCCAGATCAATGTCTGGCCACGACAGACACCCGGCAAGGACCAACCAGCTCCATGGGTCCTGGTTTGCCTCGGAAGCAGGCCCAGCCCTGTCACTGGTGCTGCCACCTGCCACTGTGGTGTCCAGGAGGCACTGCAGAACAGCTGTACCTGGTCTGCAGCTCGGGAGGATCAGAATCACCCAGAATATTTAAAGTGTGAGCCTACGGATAGAAAATATTTAAAAACACTGATCCATAGACCTGTACGAATCTCTGTACGTTAGCAATACCAACTGTGTACCTACATTAAAAAAAAAAACACTGTGGGGACAGTGTGAGGGTCCTGTAAATACACATTTTAAAGCTCCATCCAGAGGATGGTTCCTCACCTAACTCTGGTTCCTAGCACTAGGCTGGCTTATCATTGGAGCTGGCTTATCATTGGAGCTCAGTAAACAGTTTTCAGGAAAAGAATTTATAAAACTTTGTAGATACTTTCACATATTAGTGCTTATTTTTTTATCAGTTTACAATGAAGCAAATTTAGAAATGAGTGATGGCCAAATGTCCCAAATAATTATTTTCATATTTTAAAGCATTCAACTGAAGCTTTATTCCATTCAATTTTATATTTAAATATTCAAATAAAATAATTGTTTAGAATATCATGTGTTGGGGCTGGAGAGATGGCTCAGTGGTAGAGCAGTTACCTGGCACGTTCGAGGACCTGGGTTCAATCCCCAGCACCATCGCACACACAAATAAGTAAAGGAAAAACAAAAACCAGATAAAAAAAAATTAATACACATTCTCTCTCCTTATGTCTTAAAAAGAAAAAATAAGAGCTCCATCTGGAGACATAGGTACTATGTCCCCTCCCATCGTGATGAAACAAGTGAATTGGCCTGGCTACCCCTGTGGTGGTATACTTCAGGTTTAACCAAAGCATACTATGTTTTGATTTTTTTGTGTGGACAACAATGTGGAAGCTAAAATTGACATATTTTTATGTAAAGTTTCTCTGTTCTTTGATTTTTAATAAATTTTGGAAATCAAAACAAAAAAAATGCTTCCTGGTTACTGAAGTGGCACTGACTATGGAATTCCCACCCCGTGCCCAACTTCTTCTCTTGACATAGCATTATCTGTGTCACTTAGTATATACTCTTATTATGTCCTGGGCTTGAAGAGGGAAGGAGGGTAAGTCTGAAACACAGTACGTGGCGAAGGGATTTACTCATTTTTGTGTTCTCAGCATCTAGCCCAGTCTCTGGTGTAAGCAGACGTTTAAGGGATATAGAAAAATTGTGTCTGAATCTTTGAGTCAAAATTTAGGGGTTAGGAATTTAGCTCAGTGGCACAGTGCTAGCCTAACATGCCCAAGGCCCCAAGTTTGGTCCTCAGCCCTGGGGGAAAAAATTCAAAGAGAAATTGTATTTTTTTTTTAAAAAGATTCTATCTCTTGTCATTATTTCAGAGAGCGGATTGTAGCACAAGCAAATCCTATGTTAGAAATTTCTAGAAGCAAGTACATGTTTAGGATAGGCATGGTTATCTGTGGGATACCATAGACAGGAAAAAGTATATCCTTGGTTTTTCTCAATACAAAATGACTTGAGGATTAAATACATATAAACCAACACCAGATATTTCAATTAAGTCGTAAGCCACAGGACTGGAGCAGTGGCTTAGCCATTGAAGCACTTACCCTGCATGTGTGAGGACCCAGGTTCAAACCCCAGCATCACTAACACAACTAAGTGTCGGAGAAACAAAGGTCAGATGAAAAAATAAAGTTGATCCCCACCCCCCGTCTCTCTTATAAAAAAAGAAAAGAAAAGAAAAAAGACATAAGTCACAGAAATAGCCATATACGGAGTTGTACACAGAAACAGAAAGTGTTCCATGAAATGTGTGGGAGGCTGATGAGGTGCAGTGGTCAGAGTACCTGATTCTGCCCACCAGGTCAGCGGTGACCTGTTCTGCAAGTCACTTACTATCACTGATCCTCCGATACTTTTTCTGGAAAAAAATAAGTATAGCACCTGCCTTTTAGAATCAAATGACACAGCAAGTGGCAAAGGACTTTTCAATTGTCAGACTACTATGAAAGTCAATTTGTCACGTATTATTTGTTGGAATCATTGTGATTATTATATAAGAAAAATTAACGAGCATCTCAAAGCACTACATAAAACTGTACAACTGGGACTGGAGCAGTGGCTCAGCCATTACAGCACTTGGCTGGCATGCACGAGGAACCGGGTTCAAACCCCAGCACCACATATACAACTAAGTGTCGGAGCAACGGAAGCTAGATGAAAAACAAATAAAACTGATTCTCTCTTTCTCTTTAAAACAAAACAAACAAAAACCTGTACAACTAGCTTTCTGGGCTTTGATTACTGAAGGTCCCCGTCTCACGTGCAAAATGAAGCCCTGGGACTGTAAGCTGGTGCCTTTGCTACAATTAAGAGAAGTAATCACTCTGTCTTTTGGTTTTGAATCAGCACGTTTTAGAGACTACAGAGACAAATAAATTCAATCCCACTTACTGTTCCCTTAAGGCAAAGAAAGAGAGTGGATTTTTGTAAGCCGGCCACTCTTCCTAAAAAGTCTTCCCCATTTCAGGACATTATTTTCTACTGCTGTGTACACTGAGATAATGAGCCATTTAGGAGTAGTATGAAAATTTACACATCACAAACAACAGAAAAACAAAAAGCCATTACTAGGTAAACCCTGCAGCCCACACTGAGGTAAGGAAGTTCAGGACTAGCACAAGGTCATATCAAGCCACGAGCTTAGCCTTCACCTCTATTTAAAATAACCAGACCATGTTTGCAGACATGCCCTAAGGCAAAAGCTATTATCTGTTTCTCTTTGTTCAGAGTGGAGAAGAGTGATGCAACGGGACAAGCAGGAAGTAGGCAAACCAGATGACCATTCAGCTTGCTAGACAGATTCCAAACCCATGGGCATGCAGAAAGCCAGGCGGGCCAGCCCTCTGCCAGCAGAGCTAACCTGGCAAAGCGCTGTGCTGCAGGCAGGACCTTGATCCCAGCTTGCGCTAGCTTTCTGCGTTTCTGGATTTCAACAGCATCTTTGTCTTCAGACATGGGAGCTGGTGCCACCACAGTCCCTTCTGCAAGAGGCTGCTCCTTCCCACTGCGGTTGGGTGATTCTACCCCATCATCGGAAGCCTTCCCGCCAGGATCCGTTTGGCAGATTGGGTCTTCTTCCCCGGGAGACCCTGCTTCACTTCCCTCTTCCTCTATTGTTTCAGGATAACTAGTGAGTTGGACAAGATGGTTCAACAAACTAACAGACTGGCTGGGGGACAGGTCGGACACCAGCTCCTCAACATTCTGCTATCAATTTTCACTTCACTTAAAAAAAAAAGTCACAGCGCAAAGCAATATGATCCTGGTAATGTGGAGACAATAAATGCAGCCATTTGTTCATTAATACAATGCCTCATACTCTAAACACTCATTCAGAGCTACTCCAAAATGGATATAGTAAAAAGAAAAATTGCTTTCTGCTGGAAAGGTAAAAACTCATTAGTTTTGTTCAAGAATTAGAACTTATAACAAAATGTTATTCAACAGATAATAATAGATGGTGAAGATGCACTATTAGATCAGTTTCCTCTATTATAAGTTACTAAAGGCGGGGACTCTTACACATCATTGGGTTCCCAAAGCCTAAAAGACAGTGCCTAGAACAGAGTAGGTGCTCAATGAATACTTGCTGAATAAATAATTATATAAACATAGAGGGTAAGGAAAATACTGTTTCTCTAAAGAGATGAGGAGATCAATGCGTCTTCCATTTATCATGGCTGTACGTGTGATTGTAAAGCGTGGGCCAAGCATCAGTTTACAGGTGAGCTTGTATCTGGATGAATCTGTATCAAGATTTTATAGTCTTTTTGTATCAAGTCTTCCTATACCCAACCTAACAGGATCAGGACTCAGGCAGTCTCCACAGAAGGACACAGATAACAGATCTGATCTCCACGTCCTGTTGAAAGAACTGGCATCAAATATCTGCTCATTACACCAGTATTTTCTGGGCACCTACTTTGTGCCAGGCAGAATTTCAGGTACCTTCATGAAGTGGGTATTTTATCCTGACAAGCTCTGTCCAGGGCTCTGCCCTGCCCACCTCCATGTGTCATCTTACATCCCAGCTCTGAAATGGTTGTTGAACCTGTCCACCTCCAGAAGCTGCCCCAGCACAGGGGCAGTGCAGCGCTGGTCTTACCTGAAGGGCCTCTCCCCGCCGAGCGGGGAGGTGGCAGTACTCCAGCTCTTCCGGTATTCCTCTCTCTCTGCTTTCTTCTTTCTCAGAGGAGCCGGGACATAGGCTGTCTGGTTGCTTTTATTCGGGAGGTACTGGTTGAAAGGCACTGCTGATTTCGGCTCACCATGGGAAGTCCGCCTCGCAGACATGTCATCCTTTTTCACATCTGGCAGCTTCCGATGTGGCAAGTCGGATTCAGAGTCACTTCCTCTCCCTGGGGAAGAGAGCATGGGTGCTAGAAAAGCGTGCTGGGCTAGCAGATCAGTTCCCAGTGGACAGTGTGCAGGATTAGGGAATGTGGTGAAGACTGCGGGCTCTGGAAATTCCTTCCCCAAATTCATTACTTAAAGAAATTCTGGTATCAGTCTAAATTTGTCCACTCTGGGAAAAGTTGGCAATTTTAATAAAGGAAAAACAAACACAAGCCACCAAATTAAGAACAAAATACAGAGGTAAGCCTCACTGTACCTGGGAATTACACACCTATAGTAGAACTGCATGCCTGCTGAGATTCTGCACCTCTCAAAAGAAAACGTGAATTCACCAGTGTTTTTCACTGAGTCCTGTTGCAGGTCATACTGTGCTAGACATTTTGATAAATAAGAATTATAAAGGATTTTGTCTTTGAGGTATCTTTAACAAACTGGGAAATACCTAGAGGACTAAAATTGTAATGAAGGAGCACACACATAAAGAACAGCAGGAATTCAGGAAAGGGACCGATTTGGACTACAGAAAGGCTTTGCCTGCCAAGAAGTGCTTGCAGATTCCTCTGCAAAGGAGCTCCGCCCAGGTCCCATAGCTGGATCCCATAGGGATCCCTATGTCCCTGTGATCTTGTCTTCTTTTCTGGCACATTATACTTTCTACTTTGTGTTTTGAGAACAAGAGCTTTATAGTGTCCATGGCTTTTTACCAATTTGTCTTTGCACATGGTGGACATCGTCAGATTATCTGAACAATACATGCCCTGGCTTGGCTTAAAGAGCATCACTGATGATGCAAAGGCATCTACGGTTGCTGACATCGGGCTTCTGTTGGGCAACAACCCCAATAACTACATTATATTCCTGTTTCCTGAGCGTCATCTTATTAGATTTATAAGACCTATTAGAACGAAGCTATTGTTAAGTATTATCACATAAATAACCATCTTTTTAACACTGGTTGAAAACAACAGATGAGAATATTGCCAGGTCATTCAATGCTGATGATAACAAATAGAAATGAATCTATTTACACTTAAGAGCCTTCAACTAAGAGCTAAGAGATGGCAGAGGGAAGAGTTAGAGGGAGAGGGAGAGAAAGAGAAGCAATTTATTTATTTTTATGTTTAAAGAAAGACAGGGACAGTGAGAAACAGAATCACTTTTATTTATTTTCCTATCATTTCTCTGACATTTAGTTGTACATGGTGGTGATGGGGTTTGAACTGGGGTCCTTGTGCATGCCAGGCAAACGCTCCAACTGCTGAGCCACTGCTCCAGTCCCCAATTTATTTTTTTCATCTGCTTTTCATTGCTCCAACACTTAGCTGTGTATGTGGTGTTGGGATTTGAACCCGGGTCCCTGCACATGCCAGACAAGCACTTTAACCACTGAGCCACCGCTGCAGCTCCTGAGTGCTCGGGGTTTTAAGATAGATCTGCTACACTTGGAGCGCTGCTGCTCATTGGTCTCATTATTTATCAGACTTTGTACATGTTACGTCTGCACTGTGTCAGTTTTCCAGTCTGTAAAATGGGAATAATAATGTCACCTGCTTCATAGGACTGTTGGAAGGATCAGATCCACGTAAAACTATCAGTACTGGGCACCAAGCGTTTCATAAAGGCCGCCTACACTAAAGGTCATAAGGTCATCATAGTTCTGGATCTGTCAGAAATGAGCCGTGGGCTCCAAGGCTCATCTCTAACGCACTTCACTGTCCTCTTCTGATAAATGGGAATGAAATTAGTTGCCCTGGAGATTAAATGATAGAATTGCTTTTAAAGGACTGCTGAAGCTAAAAGAATTGGCCATACACAAGTTCTTCATTGTTGTATATAAAATTTTCAATTTATGAATTATTTATGCTGCTTGCTTTCTGTCTCTCTTCTGAAAGTCTGACCATTTTATTACTTGTTAGTATTTAATTCATTACTTAGTCCCCTTCCCACTCCAAGCCTTTTTACAAGTATCTCTGTCTCAGTGTCATAATAAAATGGTTAGGACCTTCTGCGAATTGCTTTATAAGCAAATTCTAATACCACCTTGCTTTCCCAAGCTCTTAGATGTTGCCCCACTTGATACTGTCCCCATATTTCTTTCCTTCCTTCCTTCATTCCTCCTTCTTTCTTTTTCAGTACTAGGAATTGAACCCAGGGATGCTTTACCATTGAGCTGCATCTCCAGCCCTTTTTATTTTGAGACAGTATCTCACTGAGTTACTCAGGCTGGCCTTGAACTTGCAATCCTCCTGTCTCAGCCTCCAAAGTTGCTGGAATTATTGGATTATCCCCATTTTATAAAGGTGGAAACAGGCTCAGAGAAGCCAAAGGAGCCCATTCTCATGACTGGCTAATGATATCTCTGAGAAACCAGTTTCTGTTCTCTAGACTCCCAGAATTCTTCCCTCTGTAACACACTTCTTTTGGGAAAATGTTCTCTGCTTAAAGTGTTCTAGGGAAAGTACTATACTGCACTGAATAGATGAATGGAAGAATAGAACTCTTTACTCAACTATGGAAGCTTAGTGATGGATCAGAGTTGTCTCTGGTTCCTCAGTTTTAAAATCCAATAATCTATGAACCCTATTTAAGACATATTATCTGAGATATATTAAGATATATTATCCATGATATACTCTATGAATGTTTCAAAATATGTTGTTTAACACATAAGCACATCTTCCCCCCCCAATTATCCTTTGATGAATGCCTTAAAACAGGCATTTCGAGAGCAGAGGGCTCAGTTGAAATGTATGTAATTTTATGTACTTAGAGACCAGCCTTATTTCAGCTCCATCTCCTGCTAGCTGTATGGCCCTGGAAATTTAAACCCTTTGTAATTCAGGTCCTCACCTCTGAGATGATAATACAGCTCTCCTGGGGTGTCATTAGGATTAGATGAGATGACATAAAGCACCTAGGAAGAGGCTGGCTCGGTATGCCTTTGGCACAAGTTAGAGCTCATCCTACCCAAATTCAGGACTGAAAAAGATTTGATTTCACTTCATCCTGTGAACATGGAAATTTACTAGGGTGGCTTCTCTATGTATGTCCAAAGTGAAGAAAATGCATCAGAGCACTCGATGATGATATTTTTATAAAAAGCTAACCCTTCCTTTTTATAAGACTACTTTTTCCTCTGTCTAGTAACTAGGGGACTTCCTCCTTTTCCTTCTTTTCTTCCTTTCTACCTCCCCTCCTTCCTTCTTTTATCTTTGCTATATAATGCTTTGCTTTGAATCTTCCTCTAACACCTTGATTTTGCTTATTCTTTATATCTCTCCTTTGATTCATTGCTCATACAAAATATAAGAATACTCATTTATCACAATGCATCTTATTTATCATATATGTTATCAGTGTGGAAGCTCATGAATAGAAATTCTTCTATTTCCTCTTCATTGAAGTCCATTAAGTGGACTCAGAAGGGATGCTAATGAGGGAGCGGTAGGAATTGGGCACCTATCTAGCAAGACAGTTTGGCTGAATCAATCCTGGGCATCTGTAACATTCCTACTAGGCTGCCCTGTATCCAACACACACAACCATAATACATCTTGTGAATGTGGTGGATTTTAATTTAAATTTATTTTTATTTATTATTTTTCAGAACTGGGAATTGAACCCAGGGGCACTCTACCACCAAGTTATACTACCAGGATTTTTATTTTTTATTTTGAGACAAGGTCTCATTCAGTTGCTGAGGATGGCCATGAACTTGTGATCCTCTTGCCTCATAGCCTCTCTAGTAGCTGGAATTACAGGTGTGTGCCACATGCCCAGTAAGTGTGGCTCTTGATCTATTTTGAATGGGTCAGTGGACACCAATAATAACAAAATTAAAGCTCTTCATACCGACCCAATATAGAGTTGAAGAATTTCATGGTAAAACTTTCTCTAGCTGATCCTAAGTCCTAGGAAATAAATTTTCAAAACGAAGAAAATGGTTCTACCAAATTTGGAAGTGTCAATTAGTACTAGCTAACTTCTTGATTGTCATCATTTAAAAATTACCATAAACCCATATGAAATCCAACATATATTTGGCTAAAATTATAGTACATTTTTAAAAGGCAGATTAAAAAATAAGTATTGTTTTCTTTAAAAGTTCATTAGGTCTTGATTAGTTTACAGGAATATAAGCTTTAAGGTATCAGCCTGATTGAGGAAATCTGAAATCTGTGTAAGATGTTGTTTCATGAGAGTGTTTCATGTTATTGTTTAGATGAAGGAAACATTTATAAATAGACTCTAGTTCATGAATCTTAATTGCTGCAAACTAAATTGTGCCTCAGTACATATTAGTATTATATTAGTAATCACCATATCAAATCCCTTCAATAAGTAGTTCATTATAATCCTGAACCCCTAGAAGCTGGTGGCACGATAAAGGATCTATATTACCAGTTACAACAAATCAGGTCAGGAAACGGGGGCGGGGGGATAAATTTTAAAAAGCAATCAAAAAATATGGATGAAATAGTTTCACTAAGATATATTTTACAAAAGTAAATTTACTTTTTGGTATGTTAAAGCTTAATTAGATCATGGACTTGGTACTTCATTCCAAGTCCTGTGGGTGGTACTTCAGATGTCAAATAAAATCTTAGCAATGTTTTTCAAGCAGCTCACAATCTACCACAGAATTCTTTAGGAGTCACATCTCTGTGGTCCTGAGGCTAATCTATCTTCTAGAAAATATGAGTCCTAAACAAAAGCATTAGATCAGTCATTGAAGATATCTACTAGGCAACAGAATGAAGTGTTGGTGAGTTCAGCTGAAGAGCATGAGTTTTGGATTTGCGCTCTTTGCGGCTAGTATTGTTATCCTATTATACTGATAGTGATTTATGTCACTTAAAAATATTGGGGCAATGGGCTGGAGCGGTGACTCAGTGGTTTCGACGCTTGCCTGGCAAGCACGAGGACCTGGGTTCAAACCCCAGCACCAAGTACACAACTAAGTGTTGGAGCAATGAAGGACATGTGAAAAACTAAATAAAGTTGTTTCTTTCTCTGTCTCTCTCACTGTCCCTCTCTCTTTAAAAAAAAAAAATACTGGGGCAAGTGCTTGCTTTGGCAGCATATATACTAAAATTGGAACTATACAGAAGCTAGCATGGCCCCTGCACAAGGATGACATAAATTTGTGAAGTGTTCCATATTTTTGATTATACAACAACCCAACTCCTCAATAAAACTTTAAAAAATATATTGGAGCACTTACTTAATCTCTTAAAGGCTTATCTGTAAAACAAGGATTAGAAGGAGTGTCTCACAGTTTAAGAGAAGTAAGTGAGATACTGTGAATCTCCAAGATCTGTGCTAAGGATTAAATGAGATACTATTGTAATTAATTAACTCAGATTCTGGACACATTCCACACTCAAGTACTTTTAGTTATACATTTTTATATCTTTTAGCTACAAAAAAATAATTCTGATCACAGAGAATAGGAATCAGTCCAGAAATCTTATCATCCATCAAGCAATATATAAAAAATAGAAACAAAAATTCCCTACCAGCTTTGGTGTCTTTCTGAAATTTCTAACACACAGAGTTAAGTCCCTTTCCCTTCCTATAACTATACAGATGCAAGACAAGGTAAGAAGCTTCTTAAAAATAGGCACTAATTTATATTAGGTTACACAATCACACATTTTTAGAAAGAAAAGTGATTGTTCCATACATGTGATATAAAATCTGTGGGGCTAAAATCAAATCCAGCCTGGGTTGTGTGCTATACATTAAGGGCCACCCACATTGAAATAGCTAACCGGTCAGGTGTCATGAGCACTAGACTGCCAAAAAATATACCAATTAAAGTTGCACAATCCCAGATTTCAAAAGGTTCAGGAGAGCGGGCATTGCATTTCCAGGTTGCTGGAATCTGATCCATTTTCTCTTATACAGAGTGGTACTCACTCATTTCCCTTCCTCATACCCAGAGTATATAAACTTTAGCACCCTTGATGAGCTAATGGTCTGCCAGTGTCCTGTTACACTGAGGCCAAGCAGGGAATGATGTCACACCCTTTCCAGTAGAAGATTTGCTTACTGAGTCAGTGTTCAAATAAACTGCTGGCAAAGCCAACCAAAGTTCTGAGAACCATGAAAAACATTCAAAGACATTTTTTTTTCCTACCAGTTTATAAGAACTACCAGGTTGCCACAAGGTGGATACGGGATCGTGTCTTCCCAGCCCCCGTTAATGATTAATTCCAGGATGTGCAGTTTATAAAGACTGCAACCTACCATCGCTGCTTCCCCTGAGCACTACATCTGGCGAAGGTGTTTGCCTGGAGCGAGAGCCGAAGGAGTCCAGGCTGTCAAAGGAATCATCTCTGCCGTGGCGAGGAGGAGAGAGAGAGTCGCTGCGCTCAGAATCCCAGCAGTCAATGTAGCCACTGTCCCGGATGCTGCGCTTAGGACTTTCAATATCATCGGTTTCCTGAATGAAAATAAAAGAATTACAGACAGAGCTTACAAGATCAGGAAAACCCATCTCCAATTCTCCAAAAAAAACAAAAGGAAAAAATCCTGTATATCAAATCAGTACGGAAAGGTTGTTGCAGCCAGTTAGCAGGGATAAGCATCTACAGGTCCCTGTTCCATTCCTCAACCTTTCTCTATTGCATTTTCCCCATCAGAAAATCACAAACGGCATTTCAAACAAGTAAAAAATCCCAAGTAACGAATCCTCCACAATACTGAAAAAAGAAGTAAAAAGAATTAAGAATGAAGGATCGCAGTTTGGATTCACAAGGATGCAATGATAGATGAAAGCAAAAGTGAAAAACCAAAACCTTAACCTCAACCTGTCTTTCTGGATCCATAACTGCATGCCTGTACGGGGATTGCCCCCTGGTTCAGCCGTGCAACCGCTCCCGTTTATGCTCTCTGCCAAATACAGACAGCATTTGTTTTAGCAGCAGAATCGCTCTGTAAAATCCCGGAGCAGCATGCTCCCATCCGCTTCTACTTTGGAAGGAAATTCCTGCTCTGAAAGGAAGCTGTCTTTCTGAGGCAAAAAAAAAGTTTAAGAAAAAAAAAAAAAAGCAATGAAAAATATGCAAAATGCTTTTCCTGATGCTTCAGAAGAATCCAGGCGTGCTCTTGCTCTCAGCCAGCTCTTGGCGCTGGGGGAGCTGAAAGCACTTGTAGCTGACCCACATGTTCAGAGCAGGGAGGACAATGGCTGTCTTTGACAGCCTGTGATTATAAATTCTTTCCAGCACAAGCGGCACATACTAAAACACTGAAACTCCAGCAGAAGAAAGGTCAGTCAAAGCCATCCTCACCCTCAGATTATAATAAAAGCCTTGTTCCCGCCAGTGTCTTAGCATTCATTACAATAGCCCAGGCTGACGAAAACAAAAATAACTCCAGTCACTCAAAGATAAACCTCAATTTAATATCCCCCAGACTGTTGCTTAAAATCAGGACTGTGGATAACACTGGCAGAGGGATATGTTCTCATCTGCAAAGACCGGAACGTCACACCCTGGGTTTCCCAGGGTGCCCATGAAGGTTCCTTCTGCGTTCCCAATAAAAAGGAAAAATAAATAAATATTCTCCATGTTAGCAGTTTTGGAAACTGGTCTAGACTGAGATGCCCACAGGGGCTGATGCCTTTGCAGGAAGTGTTTTGCTGGCTGGTTCCATCAATTATATCTGGATCCTCTGACACATTCCCCAGAGGGAGGCACGGGGGGAGCGGGGGACTCGGTGGCTGTAATTCACAAGGCACACACAGGTTTTGCATCAAGAGAAGGGAGTGGGTGAGCAGAGAGGGGTAGGGCTGAAGAGGACCCTGAAGAACAGGTTGTCTAATGACCTGGGTGAAGACAGCCTCCATGAGCCTCCAGAGGAAGGCAGAAATTATGGTTTGGGAAATTAAGGTAGTTTATTTGCAGGTCAAAGTTAACCAGGACTTGGAGCAAAAGTCAGGCCTGAATAGCTAGAAAAAGAACTTAGGAGTCACTGAAAAGTATTAACTTAAATTAGATATGGTTTTGATTTCTTTGGAAACACAAGTCATCATCTTGAATTATTTATCTATTAATATAGGTCAAATGGCTAACAAATGAAGGTCACTTTTATTGAATGCATGTCTGGGGTCCTATGTAATATCTTTTTTTTTTTTTTTTGGTACCAGGGATTGAACCCCAGGGGCATTCAACCACTGAGCCACATCCCCAACCCTTTTTTATTTTTTTATTTTGAGAAATTGCTTAGGGCCTCCCTAAGTTGCTGAGGCTGGTTTTGAACTTGTGATCCTCCTGCTTCAGCTTCCCAAATTGCTGGGATTACAGGCACTATGCCCAACGATATAATACTTTTTGAATGTCATGGTACTTATTCCTCACAAGTATTGTGGATACTGGATGTGATGTAGTTAGCAATATCTTCTTTGTAGGAGAAAGGAAGGAAGGAAGGGAGGGAGGGAGGGAGGAAGGAAGGAAGAAAGGAAGGAAGGGAGGGAGGGAAGTTAAGTGACTTGACTGAGGTCACACAGTAAGAGGTAAAACTGTGATTCCAAAACAGGACACGCTCTCCAAATCCAAATGGTAAAATCGAAAAATACCCAATCATCTTTGACATAGTTACTGCTCCACCATCTGGATCTTCTCCTCCACTGAACACTTCCTATCTCTGAGTACTGTGCATGATGCTAACTAGAGTAATTCTCTGAACTACAAATAGTGAAAAAGGGAGGAAATTCAGGGTGGTGGTTAAGAGCATGTCTCTGAAGTCAGACAACGGGATTTAAATCCTGGTTCCATCCCATACCAGCTGTGTGACTATAAGCAAGTAATTTAGTCTCAATGAACCTCATCTGTAAAATGGGGCTGGAGATAATACTTGTCTCAGGGTTGCTGGGAAGCATTCAGAAAAATGCATGATGCAGAATAAGCACTCTCAAAAGATCAGCCACTGTTCTAATCACTACTGTATTCACTCGGGCATGGAAATTTCAATATATAAATTGCACCGCATTTGTAAGCTGAGTTAAAAACTCAACTTGACGTACACACTGATGCTTTTCTCTCTCCCTCCCCATTTATACCTTTATCTAGATGCCTGGGCTTAGTTTTGTATCAGGAAGGGCAGACACTCAGGGAGCTGGGCCCCTGGTCACACCTGGAAGGGACATGCATACAAGCTGCTGTGGTGCAACATTACAAAACTGAATTTTCAAGAAAGTCGCATCAGAAAGGTTTCCCCAAAGGCCCGAATGCTACCCCTCCCCTCCCGTACAAACCACAGGAGAAGAGGCAGGAAGAAAGGGAAAGTGAACGTGCTTCCTGGAGCTTCAGCTGCTTTCTCATAGCCAGTTATGGAAAAGAAAAACAGAAAGGCCACCATGTCCGTGACTGTGTAGACAGCCAAGAACAAACCCTTGGATCGCATGCCTGGGCAGGGAGCTGAACGGCGCGGCCAGCCTAAAAAGTAAAACCAGGCCACCACGGCCATCCTCGGCCAAGCTGGTCCCCCAGGAACCTTGGGGTGAAGCAAGAGGCAGGACCTTTGCCCGGAAATAAACATGTGGGCATCTGCTAGACACACAATATTTTCCCCTTCCATTAAGTTACTGTATTTTTTTTTTTGTCACCTAAAGTGAAGCTGGCACAGTCCAAGTTGTCCTTCCATGGGGTCTAATTATGTCGTCTTTGCTTTTCATCTCTGAGCCAGCTAGCTTTCCGTCTTCAGCAGAGAGCACACCAGGGGAAGGGAGATAAGACTAAGATCAGTCCATTGTGCTAATTGCTAGTTGTTCTAGTAAAAGTGTGTTAGTGTGTTGATGAACAGGGTGAGAACTTCTAGCTTCCGGGAACTTTTTGGATTATTTCCCGCTATCTTCTTCTTGCCTGCTTTGAGAGAGATAATGAGAAGCAGCTAGGATTGGTGGATGACTTATGGTATCTGAGAAACTCCAGATGCCTCTGTTTTACCACTGGACATTCTCTGTTTCCTTTGTGATTTATAAGGTAGCTAAGCCCTATTCTAAAGTGTCTGAGGGTCCTCTTTTTCCAACACGATCGCTCATTCTCCACCTACCACACTCTGATTGGGGAAGTGATTCTTTCTACAAACATCGACTGAGCATCTTCTATGTGCTGGGTACTGTTCCAGTCCTGGAAACACAGTATTGTACAAAAAAATAAATGAATGCATGGGGCTGGAGCAGTGGCTAAGCGGTTACAGTGCTCGCTTGGCATGAGCTAGGACGTGGGTTCAAACCTCAGCACCACAACAGAGTGTGGGAGCAACAAAGGCCACATGAGTAACTAAATAAAATTTGATTCTCTCTCTCACTGTTCCTCTCTCTTTAAAAAAAATGAATGCAAAATTTGATAAAGATTATGAAAAAGAAATAATGCAGGTTGAAGGAATAGAAAGTGATGGAGGCGGCTCTTGTGGGCGGAGGTCTTGCATTTGTTCACCATCGAGTTTCCTCCTCTTTATGCCTTTCTTCTGTTAATGCCCCCACCTCCTGGGTGTGTTAATGGTTAGGCCAATCATGGCACTGCTTGTCCCTGGTCACGGTGACCAGCACAGGAAAGGGAAAGCATATCCCTAGGCTTTTTACACTCAGGCCAGGCAGCGGGGAGCCTTCTCTTGTGTTTCTGGGGAAGAAGCCAGGAGCAGGCAGTCCTGAAAGATGCCCATTCCAAGTATGTGGCTGCCTAGAGGAGGGCAAAAGAGTCTCAGGAGAGATAAGAGATGAGAGTAAGATAAAGAGAAGAACCTAGACTGCTGACTTTCTAGCTCCAACCCTTGAGACCTCAGGGGATCCCTTCAGTCTCAGGCTTCTTGAAGCAAGCCCCTTGCTCAGCCCGGCGCCCCTCCTTCGGGAGGCCTTCCCTATACATCCAGTCTCAGCGAAAGGCAATGACCACGCCTGCAGCAGCAACAATCTATGAAGACCTACTGTGTGCAAGACTACACTAAGGGCTGCATATACATTAGGTATATTATAGAATCTAACAATTTGCCCTATAATTAATAATTTTATTTATATTTCTCCTACTAGAAAAAGGAATATTAAAAATTTCTGGCTAGTCACCTTCATGAAAGACAAAAATTTAATTTCAAATTTATTGCAGGCTGCATATGCACACAACAGTTCCCAGTTGTCTTTTCACATGTGTTGCTAACTTCTCTAGTAAAAAAATCCACAATTTTTAGCTGAAATAAGATTTAATTTTCCCGAGTCATTTCTTGCAGGGTAGGAACATGTGACCAATTTCAAGTCAACAGGAAGTAAGCAGGGGGTTGCCTTAGTCTGTTTTCTGATGCTATAAGAGAATCCCATAGACCAGGTAATTTATAAAGAAGAGAAATTTATTGCTCATAGTCCTGGAGGCTGAGAATCCAATGCCAAGGTGTGGCATCTTGTGAGGGTCTTTGTAACACGGTGGGGGGGCATCATATAGCTAGGGAGTGCATGTGCAGAAGAGAGTTCACATGTATAAGAAAGCCACACCCAGGATAACTAAACCACTCCAGCAATGCAGCATTAACCCATTACCTCTTTACCTCTTAAAGGTCCCACCATCACGGTGGCAATTATACTTCAACATCAGTTGATGTCCTGTGCCACTTCCTGGAGGGAAGGCACAACCCCTTCTTCATCCCATTCCTCCGTCTTCCTAACCTGAATGTGGATGTGACAGCTATAGCCTAAGCAGCTATCTTGGACCAGCAGGGGAGAAGCCAGGGGTCGAGGATGATGAGCAAAAAGAAGAGCCTGGATCTTCACACAACACATGTGGAACGCCACGCCAGCCCTGTACTGCTTGCCTCATTTGTGTGAGTTGGAAAGAAAATTCTACTTTAGTTGTTAATTTGAAGGTGTGTTTTGTTTTGTTTTTGCATTTCCCAGCTGAACCCAATCCTGATTAAATAAGGTAGAGCTTTAAAGAAATTTTAAAAAGAGACCCATCTAATATTATTCAAGTCCAAATTTAATATAAAAACAAACATTTCAACTCCCCTAATCCAGAACAGAACATTGTAGTTTTGCTAAGAATACAGTCAGATGAAAAATTATAGAGCAAACTAGAGTTAAGACTAAGAAACAATGTGTTGTGCTTAGTTGTGTGGGCATGTTCATTTTATTTTTACATGAATTTTGCTTAAAGGACTTTGTTTACATGTGTCACGACCAATCTGAAAGCTTCGTCCATTTATAAATACATGAGCCACGCTGCCTTTGGCCAAATGTGAAGACTTTAGCTTGAATTTAAGGAAAGGGGCATAAATTATTAGAAAACTGGGACAAATTTTGCTTTCAAAAGTTGCAAAGCATAGGAAGTCTCACACTGAGATCTCATTTCATTTATTTTGTAGGTTAGAGAAGTGAGAAAGACCAAGGCCTCTAATGTGGCCTTTTCCAAAATACAGGATGTGGATTACAAATGAGCCTTATCTGCTCACCGAGGCTGGCTGTAAGGCTTCTCCTGGGTAATACTGTACGCTAACGCTTTAAATGAGTTATAAGTATTGCTGAACCTCATACTTAAACAATCATTCAGGCAGGTATACATGAAGCATGCTAGTGTTTCTTTGACAAGTTCCTACTTTAGGTCAGTCTTCCCCATAACCTAATAAACAAATTAAGTTTTAAATAACGTTCAATCAAAATGTTTCATCAAATAAACAAATCAAACTTTTTAAAAATGTCTTCCAAATTTCTAGCTCATTCAAACACAATGGCCATATATATGCACATGTTAGAGGAGAATGTTTCCAATTCTCACCCTTGGCTGGGGTGGGTGCTGAGGCAAGAACTTGGCTGACATTACTCACCCACACCAAGGCCTGGACAGGCAAGCAAAGTGACCTTTAGGATAAAAATGCAGAGCAAGTGTTCATTTCTGTATAATACTGCATTGTTTAATTTAAGCTATTCCCCCAAGAAAGCAAAACGTGAACTCCTTGGCATACAAAACCATACACTGGCAGATGGCATTTGCGCTTTTAGAATTAAAGTTGGACTGGGCTCATATCTTCTATTCTCCAAAGGGTATTGAAGTTCAGGTAGGTTTGAGACGCATGAGGTAAAAATGTCATTGGTAAGATGGTCATTTCCTTAAGTGCGACATCTTTGTCCAGTAAAATGCCACCATACGAAACTGTAATCATCCTAAAAACAAGGAGAAGGTTGCTTTCCCACCCGTCTAAAGCTTGTGGGATAAAGAAGAAAAGTCGTTACCTTTCTCATCTGAGCCAACAGTCCTTCGAACTCCTTCAGGTTCAAGGTAGTTCCGCTATAGGCCGTACAGCTGTTCGCAGCTTTTCCCAGCCAGTAAATGGTGACTAACACCTGTGGAACAAGACAGTGCACAAGAGCGGGAGAATTTGTCCTCAGGAGTGATGTTTAAGCCAAGGATTCAATAATGCTCCACTAATAGGAAAGCAGAAAGGAGAGAATGTGCAAGACTGATTTACACAAACCACAAACGCATTAAATGTAAAATCATTTTCCTAAGAACCCAGTGCTGTCTCAGTCAACACAAATAGGATTCAGTAGTTAAAGACTCCATTTTTAGGAATGTTAGGTGGTGAGAAAGTGATCTCTAAGATAGCAAGAAGAAAAACTAAATCCGTTACAATGATTTTTATGTAAAGAAAGTTTCACAATTAGGCAGTAAAATATTTCAGAAACTCTTTGGGGTCTTTATTCAGATAAGCAAGGAATGGGACTGTCAATTCCTTTTAAGAGAGGTGCTTTTGGAGGCCCCCCGTTTCAACTGGTGGGCACAAAGGTTCTGCTAAGACCGATGGCAAAAGTCCCAAGAGGCTGATGAAGGCTAATTAGTGCTTCCAGGCCTGAGATCAACACAATATATCTAATTAAAGCCAGAGAAAGCAATGCAGTGAAGACTGTGATCTGCATAAACCTCACTTAGGAGCACAGTTAGAGTCCTGTTAATCTGAGATGGAAAGACTGAACCTTGACACACTTGCTACCTGTTACACTACCTTGGGTGTTTAAGAACGTCTGTGAATTTTCAATGGTCTGAAGCTACTGTCCAAAGTTAATCTTGTTCTGTCTTTGCAAAGAATCTGTCCACAAAAGCAATGCTCTTTCCGTTGACTTTCCCATAAAACCCAGCAGGAGTTGGCTAAAGATGAGCTCCTGGGAGCTGAATTATGGGGGACCTGAAGGCCGTGTATGAGTTCAGACTATGGTTTTATTTTCACTTTCTGTCTTATTGCTTCCACCAGGCTGGGAAGTACTTATTGTACCTCCTTCCACTTGGTAGGCCAGAATATGCTTTGAACAATGTGATATAAGTATATTGTTCCAACTGGCCACAGGCCCAAAATATGGTTATGTGCATCAATACAAGGATGTGATTCAGTTTTCTACCTCTGTGGGAAATTTTTACATCATGAATCCTTCAAAACTTCCAGAAGGTCTTTTATTAACTGGCTGCTTACAAATAAATTTCTAGAGAACAGACAATTCCAAATGTCAGAACATTAACTAGGACCATAAAATAACTAATGCTTCAGAGTATGAAGCTGTCTTGAAAGGTATAAGATAGACTGTGTTGTGTTTTAGATTATAGGTCTTCTGATTTGTTTAAAGTTGTATGAAGAAAAAATGGCACATGTGCCTAGTTGTACAGAGGAAGAGAAAGAAGGTAAGAAGGAGAACATCAATCAAACAAAACAGCACCTGGAAAATTAGAAAAACAAAAGAGGTCATAGCTAAGTTGTCTATTTTAGATGCAGAAGGTAACTTCTTAACATTCCTCAATTTAAATTTAAAACAAAAAGCATCTACTTGTCTTCTGAAAATAAGATTTAACTACAAAAAGTTGAATTGAGAAACTACTAGTAATAACTCAAAAGATCAATACGAAAACAAACATGCAAAAAGCACAGGGCCTCGGTGGCAGTGGACACTCTTCCTGCTATGCTGATCTCTTCCTAAAACAGTCTGCCCAACAGCTTAATTTAATAATCCCATCTGGGCCTACAAATGGAAGGAGGCTAAATCGAGTGTTGAATCTGATCCCTGTGTGTTTTAAGAAACTGAATTACAAACAGAGCACAAGCTTTCATTTTTGTTTAATTCTGGATTGAGCACTTAACTAATTAAAGAGAAACCTCCCAAATCCACTACTTTTAACTTCATCACACTCATTATTCCAACAGAGAGACACACAAGTTTTTTTCCTAAGAAGGACTCTGTAACAAGGCATATGGGAGGCACTGAACTTAGCTAAATTATAAACCATCAAAGTCAGGATACAAGTTTGGAAAAGGAAGTTAAGATACTTACATTTTTCAGCTTCCTACTATAGTCAAGGCTCCTAGGGCAGGAAAAGAAAATATTATTAGAATAGCAGTTTCTTCCTTAAACACATCTAAGATATACTTGTCACAAATACATATAACAAAATCAGAAAAATGCACTAAGTTTTTGAAGGTCAAAGATTAGTGGTTTCAGGCAGTGAATAAAATTGTTTAGCAAACACAATGTAGGGCAAGGTGGGATAAAGTTCCACTGTGCACTTCGGAATGATGAATACTTTGAAACATCTGGAAAAGGAAGAATTCTGTTTAGAACTGGAACTATTTATACTTGAATTCTCAAAGCTTAACTCTTGGAGAGTCTGCCTTGGATGAAATCAGATTGCACTTCCAAAATCTTGTACATGCAAGTATTCTAAACAAAGGCTGAAATCTTATTTACCTAAATAGACCTGAAAAAAATACATATATAAGAAGTAATACAATTCATGCTATTTTTTTTTATTTCTTTTCTGCTCTGGACATAAATTAGCATTGGGAATTAACCATAGACAGGAAAATATGCACGCTATGTTCAAATATGTGCACATGTATTCTGAAATACACATAAATGTTTACTAAAACTATAAACAATGAAAGCTACTTGATGATCAGGAGCAGTGGTGCATGCCTGCGATCCCAGAGACTCACTCGGAAGGTTGAGGCTGGAGGATTGCAAGTTTGAGGCCAGCTTTGATAACTTAGTGAGGCCTTAACTCAAAATAAGATTTTTAAAAAGGGGACTAGAGATGTAGTTTAGAGGTAGACTTTTTCTGGGTTGAATCCCCAGTATTGGTATGGGGGTAAAGCTTCTTGATAGTATCTTCCAAATATTTATAGAGTGAGATACTAAAATTTCTCCAAAATTATTTCAGTTTCATTACATTAACATGTCAACAAACGAACACTAGGAAAAACAAATGCTGTATTTCTTTTCTCCACGCTAACTTCAGTGGGGGGTGGGAGGGGAAGAAATGTAGAAATTCTACCGTAAACAGTCAAGAATTCCTGAGAATATTTGACATTTAGATCCAAATAACTTCATTGCAACATATTCTGACTTAAAGCACACATGAATGAACAGGTGGCAATTTTAAGGCAATTGAGACTGGAAAGACTAGAAAACAATGTAGTATATTGTGGAGATTAAACCATCATCAGTGTCTTAGTTTAAAAGAATTGATACAATTTGGATTTGATTAATAAAAATGTATTCATGTTTCCAGTTTTAATAGAAAAATGATATATCATTATCTGCTTAGATATCTACCAAGGTTTTTTATATACAGTTAGAAAAAATGGATAAAATATTTCTAAAAGGTTTAAAATTCTTATAAAAAGGGAACACAAATTTTTGTTTTTGGCAGTGACAATAAAGATTCATTGATGAAAATTGTGACCCAGCTCTAAAAATCATGCATGGCACATAATAGGAGTTTGGAAAATACAACAACCAATTATGTGAAAATATTTAGAGATAGGCATAGTGGCGCATGCCTGCAATCCTAGGGACTTGAGAGGCTGAAGCAGGAGGATCACAAGTTCAAGGCCAGCCTCAACAACTCAGAGAGGCCTTAAGCAACTTAGCAAGATTCTGTCTCAAAATAAAAATATAAAATAAAAAGGGCTAGGAATGTAGCTGAGTGGTAAAGTACTCCTGGGTTCAATTCCCAATACCAAAAAAAAAAAAAAAATAGTGCTGGGGATATAGCTCAGTGGTAGAGTGCTTGTTTACTAGCATGTGTGAAGCCCTGGGTTCAATCCCTAGCACCATAAAAGGAAAAAAAAAAAAAAAGGAAGAAGGAGAAGACTTAGATCCTCAGGAGCAATGCAGTCTCTTCATATTTTCATCTAATTGTTCTGATTCCTTGGACTGATTCTTGCTGTGTGTACTTTTGGATCATGCTTTTATTTCCAATGAAAGCTGTCTGGCATCCATTACAGGTAGAGCTCACTAAATTACACATGCAGTAATCATTTGCAGGTTTTCCTCTTTTTTTTTCTTTTATTTCTTTCTTTCTTTTTGGTCTATTCAAGTTACTTCTCAAAAAGAGGTTAGAAAAATTACCTAAAATGAAAGCTAATTAAAGAGTAATTCTTTAAAAGACAATTTCAGGAAAGCATCCCAATTTCTTCTGTGGGATCCACCCCTATACCTTATTGCTTACACTGTCAATTAATATCAAAAAGGGTGCTCTGCACCTCTGCTGTAGTCATGCTCAATTCTCAGAGAGTAAGATGGAGAACTACAGCAGTTTTACATTGATCCACCCTAGCTATAAATCTACATGTGTTAGCCAGGCACAGTGGTGCACGCCTGTAATCCCAGCAGCTCAGGAGGCTGAGGCAGGAGGATCACAAGTTTAAAGACAGTCTCAGCAACTTAGGGAGGCCTTAAACAACTTAGTGAGAAACTGTCTCAAAAATAAAATAAAAGGGATGTGGATGTGGCTCAGTGGTTAAGCACCCCTGGATTCCATCCCTGGTGCCAAAATAACAAATAATGTGTTATTATTTACATGTTATTCTACATGTGTTAAAAACTAGCCCATGGTACAGTCCCCAATTAAAACAGCCATCACTTAGAAAAAGTTAGGAATCAGATAGCATCTTGCTCGCTCCACTTCTCATTATAACTAGAAGCAACAACTTTCTAAATGCCATAAATCAACTCATGGCAGAATTTTAGTATGAAATTAGTTATGATTTTCTAAATATCAATAGAATGAAATATTTTCTGCAAAATGTTTTCAAATTCCACTACTTTGATGCTTGTGGACCACACGCCCTTTCCACCGTACTTGCATTTAAGTAGGATCCTTTGACCATGCTGGTATCTTCCTTTTTCTTGAAATATGAAGCTCTTCCTCCCCACACCCTTTACCTGCCTTTTCTCTGCCCTGAGTACCCACAGAACTTCCCAGGGCTGGTTCTCGCTTCCTGTTCACGTCAGCAGCTCGTCCTTAGGAGAAAGGCTACCTCTTCTGAGAGACCACTCTTGACCACCTCTGGATGGGTCACTGTCTTTCACATCTATTTTCTTTTCTTTTCAGCACGTTTGCTCCCTGTGATTATTTTATTTAATTTGCTTTTCGCTTGTGAACACTAGAATATAAACTCCATATGAGCAAAGGACCTTGATTATTTTGTTCATTCCATTTCTCCAACACAGGAAAGTGCCTGACACGTAGGAGCTGCCCAGGAACTATGTGCTGAATGAATGACTGCAAAGTTGCCAGAGTCCTAGGGAAAGGTGATGCGAAAGAATTGCATAAAGAAAATAACGGAGAAATTAAACAGGGAAGAAGATGTGAAATGCAAAAAGGAAGATAGACGGGGACACAGCATAGGGAAGGGACGCAGAGGATGGAGGAGACAGATAAAAGAAGGAAACGTCCAAAGGACAGGAAAAGAGGAAGATGGTAGCATAATAAGAAAGATTGTGTCCACTGCGTCCATGTGACGTTGGCCTCAGTGATGTTCCCCCCCCCCCTTTTTTTTTTTTTACCTTGGGAAAATGGTTGTCCTGATAACCAGGTCTGCACAGAGCAAGCTCAGAATCGTACCTGAGAGAATGATCTGTTCAGTTCCACTTTATAGACACAGGGCTACTGCAGCAAGGGAGCTTAACTGGGACCACCCATCCAGGGAGCCCCAGACCTTGGGCTAGCCCCTGATTTCCTGATACCTTGTTTTTTAGAGATAAGCAATAAAGGTGATATGGGTTATAAATTTCTAGAGCAAATTATTGTTTACAGTGGCTCCAAAACTGCACGTGGCTGCTGACATTCGGAGTGAACTTTCCTTCACCCTCCAAGCAGAGTGTGTATGACTAATTATTACCCAGGATGCTGCACAGTTACTGTTGTTTCTGGTCACCTGCCATCCAGGTGAAAGTACAAATGTGAGATGAGGTAGAACCTAAAACAATTTCCTAAGGCGAACACTAAGTTATAGAGGCTGGATTTAGACACGGAAATACATGGAGCTAGGATGAGGGTAAAGGTGGTTTCAGTGTTCAAATGTTCTAATCTTTATTCTTTTTATCACTTTCTTTTACTTAACTAAATTTTTTTCCCTATGAAAACGAAGAACTGACCGCAGAGAAGCACTTCTAGATAATCAATTAAGGCTGACTCTCTCTTATTCCTAGTCATGAATCATAAAATCCAATGTAAACTCCCAAACTTTATTTCATTCAGTAGTTTCCATTCTTCCCCTATTTCTTCCATTATTATTGTTGTTGCTTTAATCAAGACTAGTAAATTGAACAAAACTGGAAGCTCTGAGTTTTGACTTGTCTCCTTTTCATTTTTTCTACTATAAAAGACTCCAAAAGTTGCCAATTCATAGATCCTGTCTATGCAATCCAGCTTATTATTAAAACTTATTCATGCCAAATACTGTTTGTAAGGTGGAAAGTGTCCTATATGGAATTAGTAGGATTTGAGAAAGTTGTAAATTTCCGGAAAGTTGTCTTCCGTCTCACAAGGACATTTCTTACCCTGGACATGAGCTATTTCCGTACACGGAAGTATACAGATTCTTCTCTGACTTTGGCTTTCTGTTCCAAACAATTCTTTTTTTTTTTTTTTTTTGCTACTAGGGCTTGAACCCAGAGGTACTTTACCACTGAGTCATACCCCCAGTCTTTTTTATTTTTTATTTGGAGACAGGGTATTGCTAAGTTGCTTAGGGCCTCCCTAAATTGCTGAGATTATAGGCATGTGCCACCACATCTATCCTTCTGAGTCAAAGAATTCTCTGGCCCCAAACATGATTCACTGAGAAGATACAGTCAACAGCAGCCAAAAGGCCAATGATCCATCTCCAAAGAGCTCAATCACTGACACATATAGGCAAATGGTAACAAGTGTAAATGAAGGAAATTTCTCCATAATCTAATGCCTGCATGATAAACAGGGTTCAGATCTGTTTACCTAGTTTGTAATCTTCCAAGAGCCTATTCGAATGCCCAATTGGAACCATTAAAAAGTTTTTGTGCAAGATACACAGACTCTGTGCCTATTTCTTTCTTGCCTCTCTGTTAAGCTTTATAACATTTTCCTCTTCAAAATTCTGACTCTATGTGCAAAACTAGTGCATTTGAAAATAAATAAGTATGATCAGAATGAAAACTACAAACAGAAGGCCAACATGTTTGGAAAGCTTGATTCTTAACCTTTGCATCTTTATTTATTAGGCATATCCACTTCTCTGCCTCTTAGAACTTATAAAATTTGCACAAAGGTGCAAATCAAACCATAAAGGTGTTTCCTTCAACATAAATCATGCATTACTTACTTGACGGTTACTCTGTTGGACGTATCCTGGAGGTCACTCGGGTCAAAGAGTTGAGATTCTTTAAGGCCGAGCTCTTTACAACCTCTCAAGAACAAGATAATATTATCCTGGAAGGAAGAAAAGAAATCTAAGTCTATATTATTTTAGATTATGCTTATGAACCAGTCCCTTCTCTTTAATAGTTCAAATTGTTATAGTGATATCAGCCATAAGACAGCTAGATCAGGGGCTGGAGCGGTGGCTCGGTGGTTACGGTCCTTGCCCGGCAGGTGCAAGTACACGGGTTGAAACCCCAGCACCCACATACACAACTAAGTGTCAGAGCCATGTGAAAAACTCCATAAAAATTGCTTCTCTCTGTCTCTCTCTCACTGTCCTTATTTAAAAAAAAAAAAAAGACAGCTAGATTAGGTCAAAATCCTGGACTCTTGCGTAGCAAAATTATACTTTGTTAAGAAATGCTAGAGTAAACAGACACTGCAAACTTCCAACCCCACTGCTATGCTAAGTTCATTTTCCCCTTTACGCTGATAGATTTATATAAAGGATAAGCAATAAAGGAGAACTGTGCATAGTTCTCCTTTATCAGACAAACAACAGGTATTCTCCGTTACTTCAAAATTCTTTGACCATGTCTTGTTGCCTAAAACCTGGTTCAAACTGATGTTTATAAAACAATATAGGTTTTGATACTTGAGAGGTTTTCTTATTGATGGATCTAAAATCATACCCTTTATGTATTTTACATTCCTTATGGGTTTTGATTGATAATACTTTTTTGTGGACTACAAATTGAATTAAAAACATATATATATATACATAATTAGAAGATATATACGTGCATGTATGTGTGCATATACAAACTAAATTGGGGGGGAAAGGACAAGGGGAACTTTTGAAAATGCAAAGATCCCCCTCAAAGTGAAAATTTCCCTAGCAGTTCAAATATACTTTGAAATGGCAGAGGAACACGCAGGACTAACAATTAAAGAGAGTTCTGGTCTCCATCTATTGTGGTCATTAGGAAGAAATGAACTGTTATGGATCATCCTTTTAGAACTCCATGATATTTATTGACAGGTTTATCAGTTTCAAGTTTCTAGTGGTCCTCTTCCTAAAAGGCTTCTGAAGGTGCTAAATGACTCCATCAGTTGGTGAAAACTACAAGATAGGAGATGTCAGCTCCAGAGCCACATAAATGAGGCTCCGTCTGAATGCTATAAGATGCTGCAAACATCTGAACTGGTGCTGGTGATTACTGAATCACATATTCACCCAAGTGCAGTTCATAAAGGAGCAGAAAGGATAGCACTTCCATTTATCCAGTGTGTAGGCAGGAGTCCAAGACCACTCAGAATACGGCCCCTTGTACACGTCCTATGTCATCTCTTCCCCTTGAGTATGAGTGAAACCTAGAATTATGATAGGCTGTCACTCTGGGCCTATGTCACTATTCAGTTGGCTCTGTCCTCATCAAAAGGAAGATGATCTGGGCTTGACCTAATCAGAGGAGCTTTTAAAAGAAAAGTGAAGTCAGAGTTCTTGGTGACCAGGAGTTCTACAGCTGCAAAGAGAGGAATTCTAACTATCACAGAGGTTGGAGAAGGCTTGGAAGATGCTCAGATAGGATCTCAGCCTCCACCAACTCCTGTGACAGACTGAGCAAAGAGCCCAGTTATGCCATGCCCAGGCCACTGACCTACAGAAAATGTGAGAAAATAAGTGGGTATTGTTTTAAGATGTTAGTTTTATGACGATTTTTAATGCAATATTAAAGAAATTAATACACTCAAGCTCTAAACAGTAGCAACAGCAATAAGTTACATTTTCTCTACCCCACGTCATACGCCACTCATTCGTCCAACAGCTATATGTGTGCGTGTGTGTACACTAATTTAATCTATGCACAACTTTAGGAAAGAGGTTCTATTTTTCTTTTCTTTTCTTTTTTTCAGGGCTGAGGACTGAACTCGGGGTCTTGCGCATGCTAGGCAAGCGCTCTGCCATTGAGCTAAATCCCCAACCCCAGTTCTATTTTTCTTCTTTATAGATGAGCAATCTGAGGCCCACAACAGTTACGCACATTGTCCCAGATCACAGTCAGGATGGAGGCTGCAAAGCAACGGGGCAGGTAGGTGGAACTCAAGCATGAAATCGGAGGCCAGCACCAAGAGAAGGTAAAGCTATGGGGCAGGGTGATCACTGAAGGCCTTGATGACACAAAGGCAGGCTGGTGGAAGTCACCAGGGGGTGGAGAGAGGGGAGGGCTGTCTAAGAGGTGAATGGCCAGAGCTGCATGGAAGGGGATTGCTGGGAGTGGGGCTGGCAGGTGGGGACAGTGTGAAGCAGGGATTTAAGAGAAGTGGGACTGGGGACTGGGAGACCAGTTAGGAGATGATACATTTCACTTCTCCAACCGAGGGGGCTGCACCCCAGCATGCTTGCTTTCCTGTGTAATGTCTGGGCCTTTCCAACATGTGCCATCATTCACAAACCCTGTGTCACCATCTATGGGACCTCTTCAGAGTGACTCTGAGCTGATCACACACATCTAAAGTTGTCCTTCTCCTGCCAGTCTCTCCTTTAGTTACTTTCCACATGTTTTAATAATCAAATTTAATTGTTTCCACCCGCCCCCTGAGCTTTACAGTTTTCTTCTTTCTTGGTAAAAAATTTTTCAATCATTAACTTTGTGCCAGGGAGGAAAAGTGAGAGCAAAGGAAGAAGGAAAAAGGGTGGAAGCATACTGAGTCTTCAAGGTCCCACATTTTCCATTTGCACATGGATCATCCTATAATTAAACAGCTTTCCTTTCAATAAAGTTATTTTTCCCAATGTTTCAGTTGTCATATGTGAAATCAGTGCTTTTAAATTCCTTTCCAATCCTTTTTTCCCAGTTAATTTTGATATCAAGCAAACACACTTAGCAGTGAACTTGGGTAGGTCACATGCCAACCTTATTGTTTCCCCCAGTCTCAAAAAACATGGCTTTATCCCATACCCAGACCCCCATTTGAGCCACGCTGCTTCGCAGAGACAAAAAAACTAAGACTCCTTCTCCCTGGCACTTGTCATTGTTCCTGTGGTAGAAGAAGCAGTGTGAAGGTGAGGGGATGCTTACTCGGTGCATTTACATGTAAAAGATTAGTTAGAAAAAAACGAAGGAAAAAGAAAAAGACAAGTCAGCACCCAATATTATAATTAGCATATTTATGAGCACATATTGAAATAAAATTTCTACAACCAAGTTTTGTTGAAAATGGGGAAATATTTTGTCAACATGAGAATTGAAGCTCCTAGTGAATTCTTTTTATAAAGGCTTTGTTTTTCAAATTTTATTTACGGTTCTTGAATGGAGAAGTGGGTTCAAGGTCAGCAAAGTCTTTTCAGATGTCAAACGACCATGTTGTGCGCAAAGAAAGAACCCCAGAGCTGGCTTCTCAAGCCCCGTCTCTGTCCAGGGAAGCAGGGCAACGGTGAACTGGGAGCACCTAGAAGATGTGGTGTGGGGCTTCTCCTACCAGGTCAACAACTACTTGGATGATGCTTACAAACCACAACCTGCAGAGAAAATCATCAGTTGTGCTGAGAAGTTGGTTGATAAGGAGATAAAGTACAACATTCTGGGCTACAACTGTGAGCACTTTGTTACCCATCTGAGATATGGCAAGTCCCACAGTGAGCAGGTGGAACCTTTCATGATGGGGATAGAATAACCCCTTGCTATTCAGGGTCCTGGGTATAGCTGCAGACTTTTTTTTTTTTTTTTTTTTAAGAGAGAGTGACAGTGAAGGAGAGAGAGAGAGAGAGAGGAGAATCTATTTTATTTAGTTTTTCATGTGGCTTTTGTAGCTCTGATACTTCATTGGGTACATGGTGCTGGGGTTTGAACCTGGGTACTTGTGCATGCCAGGCAAGCACCACAACCACTGAGCCACCGCTCCAGCCTCAGACCTTTTTTTTTTTTTAATTGAGGAGCAGACACCCAGAAAGAGTGACAGCATGAAGCAGTCACGGAAATCCTATGCCAGAAGTGACTGTGGAGGCACCAGTGGAGACGGACCTCACCACCCACCAGCTCCTCTGTTCTGCAAACCTTCACTATCTGCAGGGCGGTTCTTAGTCCCCTGCCTTTCTTGCTGGTCCTCCCTCAAGGCTAAAGGAGGGTCTAAATCTAGTCACTTTTCTAAGTCAATAAATGTGTTTATCCCTTAAAAAAAAAAAAAGACCATGTTGTGAATTATGTGAGGCATTTTATAATACAGAATGAATCTGGTCTTTTCTAAACATGCGTATGGGATTCTCTCTTTTATTCTCAAATCAGCCATATATGCTACAGGTAGTATTGTTGTCTTCATTTTATAGACAAGGAGTTGAGACATAAATAATCACCCAGCTACCAAGTCAACCTCATAATCAACCAACATGACAGATGGAAATAAGGTTTCTTGAGATGTGAAAATTCTAAGTCCAAAAAGTGGCAATTCCTTTTCCTACCTTGCTAACTTTCTGGGTACCTTATTTTTATTCTGCCTTCCTGACATTTGAATTTTACTGATTTTTTCTTGCCTTTTCTCATTCTCTTTTCTGCTTCCTGCCCACCTCCCACCAGCACACATGCCCACATACGCTCGCATACACCCTCTTTGATTATTTGGCTTTGAAACTCTCAGAGGCACCACTAGCATTAACTCTTAAATAATCTGGAGGACACTACATTGAAAAAAGGGTGCACCCCTCATTTGCAATTCCACATTTGAGGATCATTAAACAAACCTTTTAACTATTAAATAACTCCAAACCAAGACAGTGACTAGGATAGATATTCAGCGGGGGTCTTTCCCAGGGCAGACGAGTGTCATTTTGATTGGCCTATGAACTCCCAGTGCCTCTTGTCCAGAGGAAATCAATGGATGGGTGTTGGTGCTCTCTAGGAACCATCTGAGAGCACAATAAAGGACAAGGACTGCGATCCCTGTGTAGTCGCATAGGAGGAGCATGACTGAGGCACCAAGATTCTCAAGTAAAACAAGGAGCTGGTCTTCTTTTGTGCATCCCTAGATGCACGCATGCAACCTGAAACACCATGCGTTCTTCAGCACACAGCCTGCAAACACGAGAGTTCTGAGCCGCAGCCAGCCCAAACAATTTGGGATGGAAGATTTAAATAACTGCAGGTCTGTTTCCAGCTCCTTGCTGCAACCTAATGATGCTGGAGGGAAGCCAGGCCCCAGTCAGGAGAAAAGCCAGAGGGAAGAGCCACCCAGCCAAGAGCTAACAGGGACAGCCACCGGAGCAGGCGAGAAGCACTGTGCCTTTAATTACGCAAAGTGCACCCTGTAAATTCTCATCTGCCTTGCTTTCACACCGAGACTTTTCCACATTTACAATTTCAAGCAAAACCCACATCTTAGGGTTTTAAGTTCAGAAGCTAAGCAGTCTAACAGTGTTTCAATCCCAAAGGAGAAGTGGGAGACACTGATTTACTATGACATCTATTATATTTAGCTCTTACTAATACAGGGCAAACAAACCCATTAAGACTTAGTCGTTTTTACAAGAACTTTTGAAAGTACTCCTCAAAAAAGTCAATCTCTTGGAAAAAACCAAAAATATATTAGAGATATGTGGACCAAATGTGCTGTATGACTTTAATTGGATCCTAGATCTGACATCAAAAAACAAATAAGGCTATAAAATAACATTTAAGTACGGACTGTATATTAGATGATACTGCTGCTACCTTTTTGTGATGATAATGAGGCAATGAGAGAGAATGCCTTTATTTTTAATCATATATGAAATATGTAGGGGTGAGTTATCATAATGTCTATAACTTTTTTTTTTTGTACCAGGGATTGAACCTAGGGGCACTTAACCACTGAGATACATCCCCATCCCTTTTTATTTTTTTTAACTTGAGACAGGGTCTTGCTAAATTGTTTAGGATGTCGCTAAATTGCTGAGGCTGGCTTTGAACCTGTGATCCTCTTGCCTCAGCCTCTGGAATCACTGGGATTATAGGTATGCGCTGATGCACTTGGCTGTAACATAACTTTTCAATGACTTAGGTAAAAATTGTGTGTGTGTGTGTGTATGTGTGTGTGTGACGTGTATTTTTATACATTTGGGGAAGAAAGGAAAGGATAGAAAACAGAAAGGGAGGGGAAAGGGAAGGCAGGGAAGGAGAAAGAGACATTGTGCATGTGTCTTTCTATCTGTAGAGAGAGAAAATACAGCAAAATGTTAGCAGTTGGCAAATCTAGGTCAGGGATCCACAAACATTTTCTGTGAAGGGTCTGATAGTAAACATTTTAGATTTTGTGGGCCATGTGGGGGTCTCTGTTAAAAGAATTCAACATTGTGGCGACCAGACCACATGTAAATGAATGTGTGAGTCTGCATTCCACTACAGTTCATTTACAAAAGCAGACACTGGGCTGGATTTGGCTCACAGGCCATAATCGGCCCACCCTGATCCAGGTGCAGTTATTTGCTAAGCCATTCTGACAATTTTTCTGCACATCAGAAATGTTTCCAAAAAATGTTGCGCAAAATTGTTCTTAAATTTACTGGCAAAATCAATTCTACAAAATTCAAAGAAAAATGGCTATCACCTCTGAGATAACCATTGCAGAGTCGCTGAGGTCAGTGCTCAGGTGTGACTGATGGAAAGTTCCCATTTCTTGCTCACTGGAAAATTCTGTAATATGAGTCTCAATTCCACACAGAGGCATAACATAAAGCTCTTGAAAGAGTCCATTTTGCACTAGGCTAATATTAACATATGGATTTAAACCTCAGTTTGTGTAACTACCATGCATTAAATCCTCCTTGTTCAGGGCCCAGTGGTTTCCCATTTCATTAATTTGTGGGACTGCCCTATGCATAAAAATATCCCCAGGGGCCCTGGTTGAGACCTCAGCTTATTGCCCTGCTGGGGCCTCTTCTTCTGAAGAAGTCCTTGTATGTGCCCCCTTCACTTTTCGTTTCAAAGGTCAGACGAGGGAATGGCCCAGAATGGTCTCTAGCCTAAGTATAGCCAAGTTCCCTGACACGTAGTAGGTGCTTACTAAATATTCAAATAAATTAAATGCAACCTGCCAGCTACATATAATAATGAATAAAACAACAAAATTCTGTAGGTTTCACAATCCATCAAATACCCAGATTTACTCAAGGTACACATAAACAGAGGACTGACATTAGACTAGGAAATGAGGGAACAAAGAACACAGCCTACTACCTTTAGAGTCAGAAGGACATTCTCAGCCTCATATGCTATGTGTCCTGGGCATACATCCTAACCTTTCTGATGTCCATATTTCTAATCTGTAAGGTGGGAGATGCTACCAACCTTCGTGATGTCAGAATTACAGCAAACATATAGTAAGGACTTGGCCCAGTGTCTGGTGCCTTCTAGGTACTATAGTAGTCACCTCTCTCCTTATCGATAGTCCCACTGCTCCCAGGGTTCAGCTATCCATGATCAATCACAGCATAAAAATATTAAATGGAAAAATTCCAGAAGTGAATGATTCGTGAGTTTTCAACCGTGTGCTGCTATGAGTAGTGTGGTGTGTTTGCTGTGCAGGGTATCCATGCCGCAAACGCTACCTGTTAGTCACTCTGTAGCTGTCTCAGCTATCAGAACAACTGTAGGGGTATCACAGTGCTTGTGTTCAAGTGCTCCCTATTTTACTTAATAATGGTCCCGAAGCACAATACTGATGCTGGCAATTCTATTACAGTATAGTCTTATAATTGTTCAATTTTATTATTAGTTATTATCTCTTACTATGCCTAATTTATAAATTAAACTTTATCAGGTATGTGTATATAAGAAAAAATATATACAAAGGATTTGGTACTATATAAGGTTTCAGATATCCAGTAGGGGTCTCCGAATGTATTCCCTATGGTATACAGAAGGTGGTATTATGACATTTTTGTCCACTCCAGTCAGGAAAGAACTATGGATGGTGAGATGAAGAACAGCTTACCCATCTATGAAAAACAGATCTACTCTACATATAGCCCTTACCAGTCACAAGGGAGATGATTAAGAAAAATGAAGTATTGCTGCTATTATGTAGTTGTTATTTACCACCGATTTGGTACTCTTATATATAGGCAAACTCAAACTTAGAGTCATGCTATATGCCAAAAGTTCATGCATCAGGTAGCTGCTTGTAAGTCATCACTTGTAATTATTACACAGAAATAAATCATTGAATGGTGGTTTCCAGTTCAGTCTGAAAACGCCTACTTAATCTATGCTATATATGAAGGGGTTAGAAATTACATGGTGGGGCAAAACAATTCGGTGGGAAGATGTGCTCAGAACCACCAGGCAGTGTGACTCCAGTCACAGCAGGATCAAGGATCCCAGCACCTTGCAGCCTCAGAAGAGGCTCTGTCCACCCAGGGCAGCACCCAAGGAGGAAGAGAAGGGACCAGCACAGTAATCCAGCAGGGGTGCTGGACACGCCACTGCCCAGAGGGCCTTTCTCCCTCTTTCCTTCAGAAAGCAAGCAAGGCTCTGCTGTGGCCTTTACCTGGCTCAGGAGGGGTTCTCCCTCTTTTACCCACTGCAGAGAGCAGCGGCTTTATGCTGAGGCGGGCGTCCAACCTGCTGTGGTTCTCTATGGAAACCAGGCTGGGAATGGCTTCCCTTGTGTACCCACTCGCCTTGACTTTGCTTCTTTTATACCAGAAGGGAAAGATCAACATGGCAGTGGATTTATAATTCACAGAAATTGAAGGTAAAGTACATTTGGACCTTTGGACTTCAAATGAATCCACACATCTCTACTCTCAGGCTTTTTTTTTTTTTTTTTGGTAGTTCTGGGGATTGAACCCAGAGACTCACATACTAGGCAAGCATTCTACCATGGAGCTACGTCCCTATACCCCCAGGTATTTAAAATGCAATATATATAAAGCATACACATCATTTTTAGTTTCTATAAATGAAAAGACTAGGTAGAAAATACAAAATTGTACACTGAGATTGCCTCTGGTGAATTTATCATTTTCATACATTTTCTACAATACATATTTGCTATGAAAACCTTAATATGGATTAGAATATCTCAGAAAGATTCGCAAGTATATCAGAAAAGACTTAAATTTCATTAGAAAATCAATGACTAACATTCATGTTGCTTTTCTATTCTACCTATAAGACTTTTCTTCAACATAATTTTTTTTGTAAGGGTTTCTACATTTGAAGCAAACTTCTTTTAACAGAAATAAAATTAAAAATTCAGAACTTAAGGAATACATTACCAAAATATCTTCAGGAACTTAACTCATAATTAATAGAACTTGGGGATTTCCTGGATCTGCTGTGTGTGCAGTGACCGTCCCAGCCTGCATGGGTTCCAGTCAAGTGCTGGGAATTGGCCCAAGTCCAACAACAATCAGTGGTCCCCAGTCTGTGAATACATTTTTATTTGCCAGGAGCACTTAATGAGGATACCAGCTCATTCTGCCTGGAAGAATTCTAAGGGGGCCGGGCAGAGGGTTGGGGGGGATTGACCCAGAACATGGCTGCCAGGTCGCTGCTTGAAGTTGGAAAAAAAAAAATAATTTATGGATGAGAAATAAGAAAAAAATTATGGTTAGAAAAGAGAGAAAGGAAGGTTGGAAAGGGAAGAAAGCAATGAGAGGTAAGATTGGGGAGGGCTGTGAGGCTCCTGCTAATGATCTGGACTATTTTCTGGGCAGTGGGGAATCTAGGCCAGTTCATGGAGACAGAAAGGGTCCTGGAGTCCAACCTCTCTCTTAGGATAGTACATTGGGTTCCATGGGAGAGACCTATTGGTGGGCAGTGTCTATGCAAGACACTATTCCAAGATCTCAGGGACAATGAACCCAGAAGCAATAAGAACAGCAGTGATGGGGAGGACAGGAGTGCCTCTCTTTGGCTTGGCAATTGACTGGATTTTAGAATCCTTGACAAGAGAATGAAAGGAACTTTAATGGTTTTTATCCATTGAGATCATCTTAAGGAACAAGAGGAAGAAGAGAGTTATGAGAAAAGGAACTAAATTAAGTTCGGAACACTCTCTACTTAGAGAGCCAAAGCATTTTGGGAACTGATATTTGGGTCTGGAGTTGAGAAATGAGGCCCCTGCAGAAAACCCAGCTCATGTGCATAGCAGAAATAGAGAAAAGCAAGATGTTTTCCACGAGAGCTCAGCGAACGAGAGAGACTGTAACAGAACTCTCCAGAATACCAGCATTTAAAGGATGGCTAGAGGCGGAGGAGACCTGTGCCCGAGAAGAAGAAAAAGTGAGCAGGAGAACCAGGGAAGCTGTGGTGCCAGGGGACAGCTGAGAGCACTGTTTCACACACTACTGTGTCTGGTGTCAAATGCTCTGCCACTTGCTGAGTAACCTTGGGCAAGTCGCTGGATCCCACTCTGCCAGCTTTCTCTTTTAAGAGCCCATGTCCTTACACTGGCCTCTCAAGTCCCCAGGCTCTCTTGCACCTACCCTTCCGATCACACATCCCCATCCTCCCTCTCATATGCCATTCCCACCACGCATAAGTTCTCATTGGTCCTCAAACACGCCAAGCAGGCCCTTGTCAGACCCTTTGTGTTGCTCTTTTTCCCTTTCCAACTGAGATATCACTGAGAAAAATATTTGGTGTAAAATTACAAGCGTTCAATAGAAATGTGTGAAATGAATGAGTATAAAAACGGGGAGACTCACAATAGCACAGGCTGTTATATGGAGTTAAATAAGAAAATGCATTTGAAATGTTTAGGAGTGTTTGGCACATAGCAATAATCCAGTAAATATTTTCCATAATGACACTTATTTTTATTATTAGGATGAATACTTAAAGTTATTCATGAATAAATTTCCTGATGAGAAGGACATTTCTGATTTTTGGAGAACTTTAAGGGAATAATGGAGTAAAAACTTAGATTTCTGAAAGTCAAAGAAGTCAATATAGAATAAAAAGAATAGAGCAAATATATAGAGATGTTTAGGGGACATTTAGCAGAGAAGAATTGTTGATGTATGGTGGGCTAGAGGAAGGCTGGCTGGACGTTTCATTTAAGACAGCTGTAGGAAAGAGAACCATGGCTCTCTTCTTCAGTCCCTCAACCCTCTCAGGCCACTGAAGTTATGGCCCTCAGGAGCAATCCCATCCCATTTGAAATCTGAGCCATGGGTTCTTCCCCACAATGACCTTCCAACCTACCCATTATTTCTGCCACATTCATTAAGGACTCTGGCATCATGACCACACAGACCTACCCAAGGGATCATTTTTTTTTTTTTTAAGAGAGAGGAACAGTGAAAGAGAGAGAGAGAGAGAGAGAGATCTATAGACCGACAGAGAGAACCAATTTTATTTTTAGTTTTTCATGTGGTTTTGTTTTCATTGCTCCAACACTTGATTGTGTATATGGTGCTGGGGTTTGAACCCACTCATGCATGCCAAGCAAGCGCCATAACTGCTGAGCCACTGCTCCAGCCCCACCCAAGGGATCTTGAACTATATCCTGCTCTTTGACCTTGGCCCCTCTCCTTCCAGTTTTCTCATTCTTTCTACCCCACAACACCTGATCTTTCCTGTCTAGACTCTGCCCTTTCCCCTGGGTCCATTTTCCTCTCCCCTTGTTGCCTTATTTCCTTTGTGATCCAGTCCCAACCAACTTGATTGTTCCTCTACTGCAACATTCTCATCTCTTTGTCATTCTGTAGGTAACAGTGAGGAGGGAAAAGAGAGCACGGGTGGAACAACTGGGCATAGCAGCTAACCTGATCATCTTTTGTCTTGAAGAGTTTGTCCCAGGTCTACATGTCCCCTAGGTTGGAGTGGGAGAAGGAAGGGGGCACACCCAGCCAGTTCTGGATCCCCTCCCTGTGGAAGACAGGCTGTCTGTAAGACACATGTGTCCTGTCTGTGTCTGCCATGTGGTAAGAGACCGCTCTGTGGGGGAGGACTGTGGTTTGCCATCTGTGCCAGGAACGGGTGGATGCATTTGTTTACTTCAGCACTGAGGATTAGCAAACCCACTTGGCTGCAGCCCTAAAACCATGCTCTCCAATTTGCTTCATAAGAAGCAAAGCCAATATTTTGATCTCTGACTCCTGTGTTTTATCGCAGTTGGTGGAGCGGGGGAGGAGAGGAGCACTTTTTATTGACCACTCTCAATCCTTACACTCAGCCCTCGGTGCTACTGGAGATAATGGCACTGTTCTTGGATCTGGAGCCGCTATGTATGCACTTCTGCCTAGGCGAGCCCGTTAGATGCCCTTGGTAGACTGCAGACATCTCCGGTCAGTTTCCTCCCTGATCCTCGAAGACGTCTGCAGTCTATGTTCTTCAGTTCCTCTACCATGTCATCACTCTCTTCTCCCTCACAGATGTCATTAGTCCCCAAGAGTTAAAACTCCTCACTTTACACATCCAAAGTTCTACATCTAAAAACCATTTTTTTTTACAAATGAAAATGAGATATTCTAAGGCATTTTGAACTAATGTCAATATTTTCCTACAATGGGCACAAAATGTGAGCCTGAGTCAAAGCAAAGACCAAAGAGCCAGAGATTATGCTATAGTTAACTTTCGTTTAATTCACATATTCAGAGAGATATATGCCATATCTACTGCATAAAAGGCATTGTGTTAAGTGTCTTGGGCAGGAAGGGATCATCACAGTAGTTGGTACTCTCATTGGCAAGTGAGAGAAATACAGATAGAAATAGACATATATTGTATTACAGAGTCCCATACAACCCAGCCACAGGGAGAGGCAGGAACACAGGTGACACGTTGAAACAGCTGGAAACCAGGGCCTCATGACTGGGGCCTAGACTTGCTTCATCTCCTGTCTTCTCACTCCGCATGTTGGCTGATTGACTCTCACTGCCCACAGATTTCTTCCATATGGGTCCCCTAGTGCTCAAGTTTCACGTATAAAAGTCATCACTCCCTGAGAGGGCAGACACTTTTTCTCACTTGCATTTGAAAAAAAAAAAAAGAAAGAAAGAAAGAAAAATTCCAGGAATTGAGAGCCGTATTGACTGGCCTACAATCAAGTTCCCTAGCATAACGGCTAATGGGATAAGGTTAAGAAAGATCATAGATCCTTTAAACAAGTGGTGGGGAAGAACCGGAACAGGAAGAGTTTCCAAGAGGAAAGTGATTCCTTATGAGGGGACACAGGGCACAGGAATTACTGGCTGTACCCACAAAAGTGGATCAGAAGTGGATTTTTCCTCTGGAAGATATTATAAAGCAGAATACTGAACTACTCCTCCTCCTGCTACTACTATTTAAAACGTACTAAACTCAATTAGTCAAATTTAGTTTTGCTTTAAAGGTATTCTTTTGGAATACTAAGTATTAAGATGCAATGCTGTCTCAACTTCTCAAAGTTAACAGTCCTGATGGCACAGAATGAAGTACACATAAGTTATCTAATTAACTCTGCCTACAAGAGCTTTTTTAAGCATAGTCCCACACCAATACAGCAACTGAATCCTAATTCTTCTTCCCTTGTGAGGCACGGAGAAATGGAATGTCCAACCTTAAAGACACCATTGGCTTTGGCAACTTGATTTTCCCTTTCTGAATTCTAGACTCACAGTTATCCATGCAGCTCCTGCTTTTCCTCCCAAGGCCTTGACATTCAAGCCCACTTGAAGATGAATTCCACAGTTCTCAGGAGAACTGGGAATCCAGGTTATCAGGAAAACTATCTAGATAGCAAGGAACCAATCCCTCTGAAAAATTAATGAACTATTCCCTAAACTACCCAACCCAATCCTGAAACTCCACATAAGCATTAAGATGTTATACTGCCATATTGTTTTCCAACATAATCCACTAATCATACTTTGGGGACTGAATGAAAAATGGTCTTCACTTAGATTAGAATGAAACTGCTAAATCATCTACCGTACTCCATTAAATAATATTCATATATTTGACATGCAAAATATAACCAAGGGCAGTTATAAGATGTGTTCTGTGGATTGCAATGAGTTTGGTACTGATGTATGATGAAATAAATGCAGAATACAAAAAATTGGCATTACAATCACATCAACTGTGCATCAATGGACTCTTCTTGTTGAACAGGGGATATACCATTTGAGGATTTTCCAACCTCCATGTACTGAACTGTGTATTTAATGGCAGTGGAATCACCTATCAGTCTATGATAGATGGTAGTTAGACCACAACTGTAGCAAAATGCAAATGAACCACAATGAGATACCACTTCATACTCATTAGAATTGCTATTCTAAGGAACAACAACAAAACTCAGGGTTGGTGAGAATGTGGAGAAACTGGAACCACTGTAGTTGCTGGTTGGAATGTAAAAAGATGCAACTGCTCTGGAAAATAGTTAGATGGCTCTCCAAAAAGTTATACACAGAACTACAGCATGATCTGGCAATTCCCCTTCTAAATACAGACCCAAAAGAACTGAGACCAGGTCCCAAATAGAAGCTTCACAGCAATGTGAATATTTGCAATATCCAAAAAGTGAAATCAACCCAAATGTCTATTAGCAGAGGAGTGGATTAACAAAATATGGTGTACACATACAATGAAATATTATTTGGCCTTAGAAAGGAGTGAAATTCTGATACATGCTACAACAATGGAAATTATGCTAAGTGCAATAAGCCAGACACAAAGGGAAAAATATTGTATGATTCCACCTGTATGATGTACCTAGAGCAGTCAGATTCATGGGGATGGAGGAGAACAGAGGTCATCAAGGTTTCAGGGGCATGGAATAAAGGAAAGTTATTGCTTCATGGACATGGTTTCAGATTATGATGATGAAAAAGTTCTGAAAACACCTAATCCCCAAGGTGAATGTACTTGGAGGTGGACCTATGGGATCGGATTAGGTTACCCCTCATGAATGGAATTCTGCATGAAGAGATTCCACAGAGCATCCCCGGCCCTTCGGTTATGTGATGTTTCAGCCAGAAGATGTCATATGTGAACCAGGAAATGTGCCCTCACTAGACTGAAGCTGCGGGTGCCTTGATCTTAGATTTCCTGGCCTTCAGAATGATGAGAAATTAGTCATGGTTGTTTTTTGGTTTGTTTGTTTAAGAGAGAAGGACAGTGAGAGAGAGAGAGTGAGAGAGAATCAATTTTTATTGAATTTTTTACATGGCTTTTGCTGCTCTGACACTTAGTTGTGTACGTGGGTGCTGGGGTTTGAACCCATGTACTTGTGCATGCCGGGCAAGCATCATAACCACCGAGCCACCGCTCCAGCCCACCTTATAGTATTTTGTTATAGCAGCCTGAACAGACTAGGCAAATGGATAGTGGGGATAATTGCACATTGTCAATATATTTAATGTCACTAAATTGCAAACCTAAAAGTGGTTTAAATGGTAATTTTTTTAAAAAAGAGAGAGGGACAATGAGTAAGACAGGGAGAAGGAGAATCAATTTTATTTAGTTTTCCATGTGGCTTATGTTGCTCTGATCCTTCCTTGTGTGCGTGGTGCTGGGGTTTGAACCTGCGTCCTTGTGCATGCCAGACAAGTGCTGTAACCACTGAGCCACCGCTCCAGCCCCTAAATGGTAATGTTTATCATGTATTTTAATGTGAAAAAAACAGCCATTAACAGCAATAAAACTTGTACTTCATCACATCACATAGGCCTGGAGTATAAGTCCTAGGTGACTCTGGATCAAATAAGGCAGGAGAGATGTGGTATCAGATATTCCCCAACTGGAGACCATAATGCTTAGACCAATAGTGCTGAAAAATCCTTACTAAGAAACTCTTTCAACTCAGAATTTCCTAAACTTTCTGAGCTTCAGAATCCTTTGTTTCCCCATCTACCTTTAAATCTCATGAAATGTAGTTCAAGAAATGCTACACCAGATAAACTACTGACACAGAGCTCACACTTCGATGTGATACTCAAATGAGAGTGAAAGTCATCACACTTCAGTGGTGGCCCATAATCTAACACTGTCAGCGTTCCGCCCATTCCTGTAGGGGCAACGCCAACCAAGGCCCGCAAGGTTAACAGGAGTCAAACAGCAAGGGTCCGATTCATCTCTGCATCCTTCCAGTTTCCAATACAGCATACGTTTCCCACTTTTGTCTCCAGGATTGCAAGTTAAGGCAACGATTTACTAGTTAGGGGTGACCCCAGGGACAAAGTCCTTCATCATCGAGGTCAGCCATGTGGATGACATTAGAAAAAGAAACAGGCTTTTAGAGGCCACAAGAGTGTGCCATGCAGGAGCCACATTGATGAATCCAAATACCTTTACCCCTGTTGCATTTGGAGGTCACAGCCCCTCTACTGAGAAGGGTAAAAAGCCAGCGAGAAAGGAAATACCACAAAGTAAAAAGCCATAAGCGACCCTTGCATCCACTGATGTAGACCATGACATGAGGCAATTTCAGTACTTAAAATTTTCAGTTGGAGTAAAGTTCACTGAAAATGTTCGGCTGATATGAAAATGTGCATGAAAAAGAAGAAGCAAAGCCAGAGAGGAATCTGGTGGAAATAGCACCTCCACTCCTTTTATTCTTTCACGTTTATCATGTTCTTAACCCAAATCGGGGCTGCCTTCACAGTTCCAGGGTGTTTTTTTTGTTTCCTATGTAATTCAAAAAAGGTGTGGAAAAAAGATTGTCTTCAGATAACTCTAGATACTCAACTTGGTAATCATGCACAAGGGGAAACCACATTTTGTCTTCAAGGAATGTTTTTTTAAAAGCATATTCAAAATAATAAATTTTCCACGGATACTGACTTCCTCTTTCCAAGTTAGTGTTTGGCTTAATTTATACAATAAATCTAATGGGCAAGTTATCTCTCCCAAATAGCACCTAGCACATTCTTGGCATCAGAAAGGAGTTAACATGTCGCATATGCTGTTCAAAACAACACATCTGAGGGAAAAATAAAGTCACCAGGGAGGAAGATGAGGGGAAAGGGTAAAGATAGGAATGTGGAGAGGTTCTACGGGACTGTGGGGTACTTGGGATTTTTGAAGGTACACACTTAGGTACCTAAAGACAAGAAGTGCTCAGGCCCTGAAAGATGATTGGAACTTTGCAATTTCTACCACATTCCAGCACCCTAGCCCTAAGTATGCCTATCTTACAGACATAGAAAAAGAATATAAAAATAAGTTTCACAGAATTATCACTTGACAAGTACAATTTCAGCTTGGGATAATCAAAAAGTTCTGGAGATGGACTCTGGTAATGGCTGTACGTCCCTGCTGATGGATTTAATGCTACTGAACTATGCACTTAAAAATGGTTAAAATGCTGGGTTCAATTTCCAGGAAAACACAGAGAGAGAGAGAGAGAGAGAGAGAGAGAGAGAGAGGTTTAAATGGTAAATTTTATTTTATATATTTTTTTATTTTACCACAATTATTAAAAAGTCAGTTCAATGTTCCAAGGTCATACAGCATGCTCTTAGCAAACCAAAGAAGTAAGCCAGTTTGATTCAAAAGCTATAATCTTTCCCTGCATCTCCCCCAAAATGATAAAGATGATGAGGATGAAGATATTTAAAATGTAAATGAATTTTTACAAAGTAAAAAATTACAATTGAAATCATTATTGATTTCTCGAATGCTTTCTAGGTATCAGACACTATTCTAAACAATTAGTGTATATTTATAAACTTACTCCTCACATCAACCCTCAGGGAAGATACTTTTACTACCCCATTTTCTGGATTGGAAATATAACTCGTTTGAAGGCACACAGTTAAATGGTTGAAGCAGGCATCCAACCCAGGAAGTGTGATTCCAGAGCCCTACTCTTGATCATACCACCGCATTGCCTCCTGGGGTATAAGTTTTGGCACATAGCATACATATAAAGACACAAACCTCACTAGCCTCAAGATGAGGCACCAAGAATGTCAGTGGGCAATGAACAATGTTTAGATGGTTAATAAAGGTCTGGGAGGAGCCTCTTCTATAGACGTGCTCAAATACCACCATCCACAAAGTCTCCCGGGGCTCGGGCTCCCTCTGCACCACCTGAGCCACAGGGGTAGTGACAGCCTGGCTGCACAGCTCTGCTTATGGTTAAAGCTGATGGCTTAGTTCACCATTATCCTTGGCTTCTCATACATGGGGTCATGTGTGAGTATGAGGGTTTTGGGACGACCCTGTGGCTAATGCGGCACATGCTTGCAGTAAGTTCTAAAGAGTCACTTGGAAGAGTTTGCATAGTGTGTCCGTTGCAGCATTATTCACAACAGCCACACTAGGAAAACAACCCAAGTATCAGTGGGTCAATGGGTAAAGAAAGTGTGGTACACACATTTACAGTGGAACGCTATTCAGTCCCCCAAAAGAAGGACAGCCCATCATTTGTAACAACATGGATGAACCCAGAAGACTTTACGCCAAGTGAAATAAGCCAGGTATAGAAAGACAAACATCGGAGGACCTCACTCATCTGCGGAATCTTAACTCAGTGTGCTTAAAGAAGCAGAGAGAAGATGGGGCTTAGTGGTCGCCAGGGGCTGGGGAATGGAATGCTGGTCGGGGGTAAAAGCTTTCATTTATAAGATGAGTAAATTCTGGGGATCTGATTTACAGTATGGTAACTATAATTAATGAGACTGTATTGCATACTTAGAGCTTGCTAGGAGAACAGATCGTAAGTGTTTTTACCACACAAAGCAAAAAGGGTAATTATGTGAGGTGACAGCTGTGTTGATTAACTTCATTGTGGTCATGATTTTATAGCGTACATCTATCAAATCATTATGTTGTAGACCTCAAATATGTATGATTTTTTTGTCAGTCATACCTCAATAAAACTAAAATATAAATAAAGAAGTAAATACTAAAGAATATTGTCATTCATTCTTTAAAAGTTAGCTCTGTAACCATCTGGAGTCCTTGTTAACACTAACTCCTTAATTACTATTCCAGTCTCTTCTGCAGTAATTGGTATAGTCAGGGTTTGTACTTCTGGGGTTAATTTTGATAATTCATACTTTCCTGAGAAATCATTCTTTTCTCTTAGTTTTCAAATCTCTTACCACAAGTTTGTTTACACAAGTCTCAAAATAATTTTAATTTCTCTTGTATCTATTGATCTTTCATTTCTTTCTGCTTCCTTGTTTTGTATTCTTATTAATTCACTTTTTCTTTAATTGGATTTTCAAAAGGTTTATCTATTTTACTGGTTTTTTCCAAAGGACTAGTTTTAGATTTATCCATTTGTCTATTCTTTTAAATGTTAGCTGTTATATTTAGTAGCGTCCTCTTGTTAATTTTAAGGTTTATTTTGTTCCTCTTTATTTCCTAAGGTGAGTAATCAGTTGCCCTACTTTTCCTCATTCTTTAATAATGAATATAAAATTTCCTCTGAGTGCAAAACTCACAGTGTTTAGAAGTTTGGATAATATAATATCCTCTTCTTTATTTCTTTCAAGTTCCTCTTTGATTCCCAGGTTATCAATGAGTGTGTTTCATAATTTGCATGTGGATAAGGTTTCTTTTTAAATCGCCATCCTGCTTTTTCATGTCTACTTCTACTGCATCATGATCAGAGTGTGACCTGCTAAATCTCTCTCCTTTCTTCAAGCTTTTGAAGGTTTCATGTACAGGATTTGGGGCAGGAGGGCAACGGGACATGCGCCATGGACATTTAACTGTCTAATTTTATACACGTGCCTGTGACCTCTGGAAACTGACATGAAACCTGTTTACTTAGTAACTGTTCCATAGGACACCGCGTATGAGGAGGAAAGAGAAAGCACCAGATGTATATAAAATAAAAATTGTACTTGCCTACCTCACAGTGTTACTGCTGAAAACCTAAACGAGGCCCGAATTCTCTTCTTTCCTGCACTATGACTTTTGCAAAGTCCTGGTAGCTTCTGAAATACTGCCCTTAAGAAGCGGCTCCTCTGTAGCCCATCACATGGAGACTGGGTCTTGTCAGGCACCAGGGACCACACAGAGTGGAGAAATGGTCACTCCATTGAATGTAAGTCACATCCACAGGACAGGATCCTGCAGAAAGGGAGTCACTCCCAATCAAGTGTCTTTTGAAGCAGTTAAGTGGTTTAAATCCCTTAAAACTCTGCTTGAGGTTCCAGTGTTGGGAGAAGAGGGAAGACTTAAGGCAATTTTGCTGTAATAATCAGTGCTGTAGAGAATATTTTTGAAACTAAAAACTGGTTGAGAAAGACATCAAAAGAGTTTGAATTGTTTGATGTTTAGACATACACACACGATGCAGATTGCTGTTGTATTAATGATGACCGTCTGTAAGCCAGATGGACTGTGGGACTATGTCAAGACACATCTGACTCAGTGCCATTAGAAAGGCAGATTAAGGCAAAACAATTCTAACAGAATTGATTCCCACACCCCATCCTTCAGAGTGCAATACTCTACTGTGGTTTTAATAATTCAAAAAATTACCATTGACTTTAAACACCTCTCTTGCCTGATTCAATTCCACTGGAAAAATCAGAAGGGTTGATTTTAGACACTCTCAAAGGTGGAGATTGGACAAGACTCTAACAGGACGGGAAATAGGATATAGTAAACACTTCTGAAGTTCAGAGGTACAAAGTCGGGTATAACCCAGCCAATGGCCTGTACACTTACATAATCATTTTAGAGTTGACATTGTAAAAGCAGTTCTTAATCTGAGTATCCTGACAAACAAAAAGAAGAAAACCAAAAACAAGTGCAATCCCACCCTCTCAGAACATTCTTTTAAAGCTCTGTCCCACTAAAACATTGATTTTATTTTGTTGGCTTTCAGTCATAAAAAATGCACATAATCAATAAATATATGGGGAGGGGAATTTAATCTTTTCCAAAAATTGAAATGCTCATTAAAACAATAGCATAAACATAGTTTATCCATCAGATTGGCCAAGATGAAAAAGAATTATAAGATTTAGTTCTGGGGAAGAAGTTGACAATCTCATATTAAGCTCATATTAATCAATTCCACACTGTCTTTTAGGATGGTGATTTAGAAAAACAGTGCCCAAAGCCTTAGGATTTTCCATTTGTAGATTCAGCAATTCACATTTTAGGTATTTGTCCTACAGCCTTACACATAGATTTTTATAAAAGAATATCCACAGCAACACTGTTTAAAATAAAAAACTGGAAACAAAATAAAATCTTTAACAATAAAGGATTGCTTAAACTGTATTATGTATATACTTTTGTTGGGAACTATTATCATACGCTTTTGTTGCTATACTTATATTTAATTTATATTAGCCATCAAAATGATTTGAAGAAATTTAATCCTGATGTCTAAATTATACAGATCTTTTAAAAGATGACTATTAAAAACTCTTCACAATTGAGCAACACAGAATAGGATTTGTAAAGTATTAGAACAGGTACTCTACATGCGTGCCCTTTTGTATGTGCACACATATAGATAGATAGATCTTTGTATATACTTAAAATTTTTAATAAAATTATTCTTCCCTTTCTAAGATTCTTTTGAGGTTTTTGAACAAGTTTAAAAAAATATAGCACACACAACTGTAATCCCAGTTACTTGAGAGGCTAAGATACAAGGATCCCAAGTTCAAGGTCAACTTGGGTAAATTAGCAAGTCTCTGTCTCAATATAAAATAAAAAGGGCTGGGGATGTAGCTTACAGCAGCAGATCCTGGGTTCAATACACACACAGAGAGCTAAGAAAATACAAGAAAGGG
>PVKS010002376.1:24058-119457 GCA_004027875.1 Aplodontia rufa | reverse complement strand
AAAAAAAAAAAAAAACCACTCCTACCCTGTGTCAAAAAAAATAAAAAATAAAAATTAAAAAAAAAGGGGGCTGGGGATGTGGCTCAGTAAAATCACCCCTGGGTTCAATCCCCAGCATAAAAGAAGAAGAAAAAACAAGACCCACTCCTGACTTTGCAATTCCATCCCTCAGCTTTGCAAATGTTTTTGCTAGAAATAATTTGCTACCTGGGCATCTACCCAAATTGTTCTTACAAACTAATTAGGTGTCACATTTATATTTGTAACAATTGGGTCCAAAGCCTAGTGTAAATCTTAGTCTGGGGGCTGGAGGATGGCTCAGTGGTTATGGTGCTTGTTCATGTGCACACGGATACGTAAACAGCCAAGTGTCAGAGCAACGAGGGCCACATGCAAACTAAATAAAATTGATTCTCTCTCTCTCTCTCGCTCTCTCTCACTGTCCCTCTCTCCCTCTCTCTTTTTAAAGGTCTTCGTCTGGAAGAGTTTTAAACAGGATGGAAAATTCAGACTTTTAAAATGCTGGGATAAGAGAAATATTATAGGTAAAACAGCTTTAGAGGCAAAAGTGATACATCAGATGGAAACATTGCCAGACATCCACCAGGAAGAGCACAATTAAGTGTGTTTGCTTTTCTAAAAATAACTATCAAGGTAGCACCCGGTTACCGTGCTTCACTGCTATCCACAAGTACACGGGTTCAAACCCCAGCACCCACGTACACAACTAAGTGTCAGAGCAACGAAAGCCATGTGAAAAACTCAATAAAAATTGATTCTCTCTCTGACTCTCTCTGTCTCACTGTCCTCTTTAAAAAAATAAAAAAGGTAGCACACTCCTCTGTGTGAAATACTTGCAGACATTTGTCATTATAAATGTGGTCAAAGCTGGCTTGGTGACACATGCCTGTAACCAAGCTAGCTACAGGAGGATGGCAAGTTCAAGGCTGCCCTGTTCAATTTTATGGGACCCTATCTCAAATAAAAAATAGAAAGGGCTGGGGGTACAGTTCAGTGGCAGAGCATGCCTGGGCTGGATCCCCAGAGTGGCCAAAACAAAATGGGGTCTACGAATTGAATCAGGTCTCTGAAAGAAAAATGTGTGCGCATCTTGAAGTTTAATAAATGCTTCTTTTTTTTTTTTAGAGGTAAGGACAGTGAGAGAAAGACAGAGAGATAGAGAGAATCAATTTTTATTGAGTTTTTCACATGGCTTTCGTTGCTCTGACACTTAGTTGTGTACGTGGGTGCTGGGGTTCGAACCCGTGTACTCGCGCATGCTGGGCAAGTGCCATAACCCGCTGAGCCACCACTCCAGCCCCTTAATAAATGTTTTTAATTATTCTCCCAGAGATACAGTAGACCATAAGAATGGTACAAAATATCTTCATGGTCACTCTGTGGTGGTTTTTAAACAGTTCCTAACTTTTCTGCCAGGTCTGCCACCCACAGGTAGAATTTACATTTCCTCAAGGAGGTTTTGCGGACTGCTGCTCTGGGTGACTGGAGAGACTTTTGAGCTAAATAGAAATGGCACTGGAGCTTGGCAGGTTTAGCTTGGGCCACTTGCTCTGGTATCTCCAGTCACCATACAGGAAGTCTGGCTGCCATGGACAGGCCTGTAATCTCAGCGACTCTGGAGCCTGAGGCAGGAGCATCACAAGTTCAAAGCCAACCCCAGCAATGTAGCGAGGCCTGTTTCAAAATAAAAATTAAAAAGGGCTGAGGAAGGTTGGAGTGGTGGCTCAGCGGTTTCAGCACTTGCCTCGCATGCTCAGGGACATGAGTTCAAATCCCAGCAGCACATACAAAATGAAGTGTCAGCATGAAAGCCACATGAAAAAACTAAAAGTGATTCTCTCTTTCTCTCTCTGTCTCTCACTGTTCCTCTATCTAAGGGCAGGGGGCTGGGGATGTGGCTCAGTGGTTAAATTCCTGGTGCCAAAAAAGAGGAGACTGGAAACTGCACACGTGCAAGCCAAGGAGCTGGGCAGAGCTGCAGGCCAGCAGGAAGCAGCCAGTGGTCCTCAGGTCACTCATGCCAGGCTGAGACCCAGGTGGCCTCCTCAGCAAAACAAGCCTTATCTGATAAATGTGTACATATCTAGATATGAATATACATAAATGAATGGGCCAACTAGAAGAATGTGCATAACTACGTAAAGACGTTTGCTTACAAAGCACGGAAATTTGTCCATATACATGTGCAGCTATCTGCCTGTGGGGTTGCTTCACCACCTTCAGAAATAACAAATCCAAATGTCTGATACAGGTGTCTATATATGCAAATAAAAAGAAAAATGTTTCTAATTAGTAATACATACAGCTTATACAATATACTGGTTTATGAATAAATGTAAATACCCTCCCAAACTACAAAAATCAGGAAAATTTCTTAATAAAAATGAGGAAACTGGAGGCTGGAGCAGTGGTTGGGGGCTTCCCTGGCATGCACGAGGACCCGGCTTCAAACCCCAGCACCACATATACAACTAAGTGTCAGAGAACAAAGGCCAGATGGAAAGATTCATAAAATTTATTCTCTCTCTCTCTCTCTCTCTCTCTCACCCTCTCCCTCTCTCTTTAAAAAAAGAAATGAGGAGACTGAGGCACTGAGAGGTTGGGCAGTCAGAAGCTCTGGGGTTCAGCCTCCTCTGACTCCAGGTTCTGTGCCTCTGGTGCCCACTGCCTTCAGAAAGCAGGGGACCAGGCCAGTACTGGAGGCAGCAGAGTGCTAGGTCCAGCAGGGAGACTGGATGTGGGAGACAAAGGAAAGAGAAGTTGCAATCGAACCTGGCAGTTTCGAGGAAACACAGGGAGAAAAATAAGTTAAAGCAGGAAGACCGTGAGTTTGGATGGGTTTATCTGATTTTTCCTCTGATGCCTCGAAAGAGAGATGAACCCCATGCAGCTGCAAATGCAGAAAGCCAGGGGCCAAAGTCAAGCTCAGGCATCAAAAGCCTGCGGAGGATGAGACTGTGAAGAAGAAGTGTGTTCAGCTGGGAGAGAGGCGGGTGGAGGGCAAGGGCTCCTTGTCTAGGGAACGATGCACATTGCCCTCTCCATCCAGTTCCCAGTATTTCCAGAATTTTATTTTTTTATGTTTATTTACTAATTCTGTGGTACTGGGGCCTGGACCCAGGGGTGCTCTACCTCTTCGTTACATCGCCAATCCTGCTTCCCCCACTCCTTTATTTTTTCCAGACAGGGTCTGGCTAAGTTGCCCAGGCTGACCTTGAACTTGTGATCCTCCTGCCTCAGCCTCCCCAGACTTTTTGATTACAGCTGTGCACTGCTGCATCTGCCTGTTTCCAGAATTTAAAAATGCATGCCAGACAGCATCTGTGGGTGCACAGTGGGGTGATAGCTTCCAAGAAGCAGGCAACAGTACTAATTTTACACTGGCATGAGGAGTTGATGAAAATATGCTTAATCTCACAATCTGCAAGGATTTCCTTAGTTCACAGTTAGTTTAGATGCAATTCAGAAATGCATGGAAATATGCAAAATGCTGTATTTCCAGGGCACAGCGCGCACAGGCATGAGCTGGTACCGCTTTTGGTAGCAGAGGCTGTGACGGGCTCTGCAACACCTCTCCATTTCCCTGGACTTTGCTTTTCTGCTGCAGAGACTGGACTGTTAGACACTATCTCCCAAGACTGGACAGCTTGAGTTTGAGAGGCGTCTAGCGCTGCCAGCAGGCTTCTCATTTGTGAGCGCAGAGGGCAACAGGGGAAGGGCCTTTCCTGGCAGCATGATCTCAGAGGTCTTTGGTACTCCTGGGGACACGTAGGTCCTGAGTGTCACAGGTGCTGAGGAGACACAGTGGTGACAGCACTTGTGACAGTCGACGTGCCTGGGCATTTCTCCCAGCTGCTTTTGTTTTTGTCCTTGCAGCATCTAAATCTTGGCCCAGGTCCTCCTAACGATTCTGCAAGCTACCCTCTTAGTTCTTTTCTTCTTAAACAGATTGGAAGAAATCCCTAAGCTAGATCCATTCCAGCTCAGACTCTCCACAAATACTACTTTGCACTAAAATTGTAACCATCCATTTTATCATGGACTGACAAATTTTAACAATTTGAAGCTAGATGAACTTTCCTATTAGACCCAAGTAGCAAGGGCTTAAACAATCTAGAAACCTTGTACTTGACTCATTTGGTTGGGTCACAGCCGTCCAGGGCTACAATGGCTGCCACACAACATCCGGGATTGGGTCGCATCTTTCCTGGTCCTCTGCCTAAGAATGATGTCTGCATGCCTCACACATTTTTCTCCAAGACCCTAAAACCAGGGGCTGGTTTGGAGGATGATGGAAAGGCGCTAACCCAGGCTCTCCCAGGTGGGGTCCAGTGGCATGGGGACCCCAAGTTGGCTCCCTCACCACACAAGAAGTCTCTAGATCAGATTAGTGCTCTCTTTGTTCAAAAGCATTGGGCAGACTGTCCCCAAGTCTCCTCTACGTATCACCTAAAGTGCTCTTCCGGTTAGGATTGCACTCAGTCTTCTGCACCCCAGCAATGGGGATTCTTTTGCTCACTGGAAGTCAGGAGGTGAGTAGCCCTAGCTGGTGCAGTGGGCAAAGGATCCCGTTCTCCACATCATTTTGTAACGACATGGCAACTCTAGCCTCCCTCCCATAGGACAGGGACAGGAGAGAAGAACACAGAGGAGAAGGCTGTCCTCTTTACAAGAAAGAAAAATTTCCCAGGAAATCCCTAGCAGTCACCTGTTTACATGTCTCTGGCCACAACGGTGACATATGACCATGTCTATCTATAAAGGAGTCTCAGAAATGGTTGTTTAGCAGGTTACATGGCCATGCCAGACTCAGGGTTCTGCTAATAACAAAGAAGGGAGGTATTATGAACCAAATTGTGGTCCCCAAAAGAGATATGTTGGAGACCTAATCCTTGGTACCTCAGAATGTGACTTCATTTGGAAATAGGGTCTTCATGCAGGTTATCGAATTAAAGTGATATCACTAAAGGTGCACTCTGAGCCAGTATGACTGAGGAAACCAGGAGCCAGAGACTGACACCAGAGCGGAGCATTCTGTGAGGACAGAAGGAACTCTGGGCACAGCCAGGAGGGGAGACTGGAGCAGAGCCCTCAGAAGACACCCGCTCTGGGGACACATCCAGTCTCCAGAACTGGACACCAAACATTTTTGTTATTTATGCCACCCAGTTTGTGGAACTTCATCAGTACTAATATAAGAGGGAAGAGAAATTAGGTAGGCAACTTGCAGTCTCTAACATTTAAAAAAAAATTTTTTTTGAAGAGAGAAGAACAGTGAGAGAGAGACAGAGAATTAACTTTATTTTAGTTTTTCATGTGGCCTTTGTTGCTCCAAGACTCCACTGGGTACATGGTGCTGGGGTTTGAACCCGTGTACTTGCACATGCTGGGCAAGCACTGTAAGTGCCAAGCCACGGCTCCAGCCCTCTGACATTTTTTTTAATGGACTTTTGTTTTTTGTTTTTGTTTTTGTTTTTTTTTTAAGAGAGAGGGACAGTGAAAGAGGGAGAATCAATTTTATTTAGTTTTTCATGGCCTTTGTTGCTCCAACTCTTCGTTGTGTACGTGGTGCTGGGGTTTGAGCTCTTATATATGTGCATGCCAGGCAAGTGCCAAAACCCCTGAGCTCCAGCCCTCAAAAATTTTAAAAAATATGACAATTACAGGCTGGGCATGGTGGTGCACACCTGTAATCCCAGCAGCTCAGGAGGCTGAGGCAGGAGGGTTCCAATTTCAAAGCCAGTCTCAGCAATTTAGTGAGGCCATGAGCAACTGAGCAAGACCGTGTCTCAACATAAAAAAATAAAAAGGGCTGGGGATGTGCCTTAGGGGTTGAGTGCCACTGCGTTTAATCCCTGGTATCAAGAAAAAATAATGACAGTTATAAATAACAGGAACCAAACCTTTTTTTTTTTTTTTTAAGAGAGAGAGAGAGAGAGAATCAATTTTGTTTGTTTTTTTCATCTGGACTTTGCCTCTCCAACATGTAGTTGTGTGCTGGGGTTCAAACCTGGGTCCTCACAAATGCCAGGCACACAGTCCAACTGCTGAGCCACCTCTCCAGCCTCAGGAACCAAACGTTTGATAAAAGCAAATGAAAACACTATAAAATCAAACATTATTAAAACATCTGACCTCAGATATGAGCTCAGCAGCTCTAGGAAAGAACTCTTAACTGGTTCGTGGAAGTAAATTCCTGACCTTGGCCTTACCAATTTAATCAAACTTCAATTCCTGGGAAACTTTTAATCATTTTTAATATAGGTTTGTATATGTGTTGTGATTGAACTCAGACCTCACACCTGCTGGGGAAGTGCTCTACCACTGAGCAACACCCCCAGCTGGGATTTTAGCTGAAATGTCCTAAATCCATATTCTTCAATGAGTGTCCCAGTTAAAGCTCCCTCTAGGCTATTTCAGTTAGATGACTGTCACCACGCCTTCATCCCCACATCCTTAACACTGCTGCTGGAATTCCCACCACAACGCTGATGCTCCCACTCCCTTGCTAACTGCTTTCATTTTGTACTCATTATGCAAACAGTCAAGTTCAAATGCTTTGGGGTGGCTACAGCAGTTATATTCATTCTTCATTTCTTTTCCCCAAAATTTCTTCTCCCCCCAAAATGGAAATTAGTTATCTCTTTTTGTCTTTTGGTCTTGGCCACCTGGGTTTAGTCAGGCCAGTTAAATCCATCCTAGAAATTTCAACTTGGGCAGGCAATCAGTTCGTTCCTCTTAGGGCAGCTGCAGCATGCAGAAGTGGCCATATGCTCTGCCAACTAACCGGAAACACGCAGAAATTCAGCCACAAGAGAAGCTGGGCCCAGAGCTAGAAACCTGGGCGCTCAATCCCAGCTCCTCTCTGAGTCCAGGGAACACATCAGGCTGTTACAATGTGTTCTAAACGGTTTCTGATACCTGCACCCAGTCAGTCCTCAATCCACTGCAGTGGCAACCTGGCAGCTTAACCACAACCTACCAGGCCAGCCTGGTTTCCCAGGGTTGTGCCCACACCGGCCTCCACCTACTCATCTCGTAGTGTCCTCTCCAAGTTCAGTACCATAGGTCTTCTCGTGCACTCACCTGGGATGCTGCTGTTACTAGAATGCCTCACCTCTACCTCAAGGTGCAGCATCCACATCCCCGCTGAGAGGCTTTCAGATCATCTGCTGTTCCCCGCATCCAAGTCAAAAGGCTGAACCAGGGGATGGAGCGGTGGCCTGACAAGCGCGAGGACCTAGCTCAAACCCCAGCCCCACAAACACAATTAAGTGTCGGAGAAACAAAGGCCAGATGAAAAACTAAATAAAGTTGATTCTCTCTCCCTCTCTCTCTGTTAAAAAAAAAAAATCCGTTCTATGTGTCCACTGTCCTTTGTATATGCTTGTTTGATAACATTTATCACATTAGAAGGTACAATTCCTATCTGTTTTGCAGGTTCTTCAGGAATAGTCTATGGTCTATGCACTCTACCATTTACAATTGGGGCACACATGGTATACACCTGTTTAACTGAATGGATGTCATTATGTTTGGACACAAGAGTAACTTGTGAAGCACACTGACCATTGGGAAGCAGTATCAACTTCAGGGACCCCAAATCCCCAGGGCTCACTCTCTAGGGCCTAAATTGCAGTCTCAGACCTGGGCCAGACTTCTGGCCTTACACTTTTTTATAGTTTCACCTATTCCTTCTGCTAAAAACAAATTTAAGAGAGAGAGGGAGGAGCTGGAACGATGGTTGGAGCGCTTGTCTGGCAGGCATGAGAACCTGGGTTCAAACCCCAGCACCACATGCATAACTGTCAGAGAAACAAAGGCCAGATGGAAAAGGTACAGTTGATTCTCTCTTTTCTCTCTCTCTCTCCCTCTCTTATAAGAGGAAGAGAGTGAGAGAAAAGAGAATCAATTTTGTTTACTGTTTCGTCTGGTTTTTGTTTTTCCGACACTTGGTTGTGTATGTGTTGCTGGGGTTCGAACCTGGGTTCTCACGTGTGTCAGGCAAGGGCTTGAACACTAAGCCAGCACTCCAGACTCTGCTAAATCCTTTTATGTATATATAAAGTCAACCACTTCTATAGTATTTGCTGCTTGCTAAAGCATTCTTTCGTATCCCTTACCCACAATGCTTGGAACCAGAAGTGTTTCAGATTTGGGAGTTTTTTTTGGATTTTAGAGTATCTCTATAGACTTTGCTGGCTGAGCATCCCAATCTGAAAAATCTAAAATGCTTCAAAATCCAGACTTTTTGAGTGGGACAATTTTTGGATTTTAGATTTGCAGATTAGGGATTTTCAACCTGTATACATTTATCATCTGGAAACTGAGGCACGGGGACTCTTTAAAAATCTTATATTCCAAACAGTAAACAAGCAAAACACCATTTTTTCATAGCAAAGATGATTTATTGAACTTCATGGAGAAATGTAACAGTGATACTAGTCCACAACAAAACTATTAAACTTCAGTTTAGATTTCATGAGGAAACATATTATTAGCAATATACTTTCATTAAAGCATTATTAACAACAAACTACATTAGATTCTGGGGTAGTTTCCTTTGGTGTTCTCAAAGATTTTTCTAAAACATATTTGATATTTCAATTAAAAATGAGAGTTAAAATAAATTCACAGACTTACAAAATGTGTGATTTGTGCTTAAAAAAATTTATAATTAATTGTTAGCCACCATTTTGGAAGTAATTTCAACAGTCAATAAAATGTTTTATAAATATTTAGGAATACATCTAAAAGCTTTATCCCCATTCAACTGATAACATACTAAAAATTAAAATGTTAAGTTGTTGCAAATGATACAAATATTTTAAAATTAATAAATATTAAAGTGAAAAAATAAATCCTTTCACAGAACTGTAAAGGACACTTATTAACTTCTTACAAAAAGAAAGTTAAATTACTCCTTTTTAAAATCATAATAACAGTACTGAAAGAAATACAGATGTGCTTGGAAAGTCTACAAATTTTTTTCTCCAACCTTAGAAAATGTTTTGAAAAGCAAGATTCCCTTCTTTAAAAAACTATCAAACCCATCACAACTACTCCAGCTGTCATTTTACTATAAAAATAGTTACAAAGCAATGTTAATTGAGAGAAAAGTAAACCAATTTTTATTTTTTAATTCTAGCATGATAAAGAAAAATGGATTAATCTTCCAAAATGCAAATAAAGCCAATCTGAGCTCTAATACTTAAAACTGAATATTTATTATAATTATTACTTTCATTCAGTTTATTTATAGAATGATTTTGTTTTCGTAACTTAATTATCCAGTAAGGATCACCCTAATGATTACATGAAAAATCCTAACCTAGAGTAGACTGCATGTTTGATTGATTTTCCACATTCTGAAAATATTTAAGTACGATCACCTTTTGACTTAACTTCATCTGAAAGGGTCAGGATTAGTGAATGTGTGCGCTGCAGGTAAGGTCCATGGCTTACGTTCCATTATGCAAACTGCTTCACAGGCACGCCCGCTACTTTCTCTGTGCAAAGTCTTAAATTCAAGAAGTAAAAGTATTTAGGGCAAAAAAATTTGAAACATTCTTTCCATCACAGAGGGACAGACAAGATACTTTTCAATATCTAAGACAAGATACTTTTCAATATCTAACTTAATTTTTCACGTTGAGGAGTGACTCTTTATTGTGACCGTGAATTTTAAACATTGTAAAAACGGATAACATAATACCATTACAGAAATACACAGAGACTCAAAGCAATGAGTAATGCCCTCGGAGCCACCATCCAAATGCAAGCTCAGTTCAGCCAGCACTTAGGCATTAAATTGCTCGGGGTGAGGGGACAGCAAGAGACACCAACCCCCTCCTCCAGTGACAACTCCTCCGATGATTTCCATGAGTTTTTCACTGTGTAAAGACAACGAAACAAAACATAAAGCACCCTGCGAAGTCACTGCATTTGCTTTCACTTCTGACTTAACGTTATCAGCAGGTGTAGCCTGAACTAGTTCTTTCTCAGTGGACTGAAATAGTTGGCGACTATTAGGGACTGAATAGGTAGCGACTTGCAGTTCCCGCCTGCTCCCCCTGGAAGCCGCCTTCACCGGGCTCTCAGTGGAAGGGTGCTGTGATCCATCCTATTGGCTTCATTTCCAATCTCACTTCAAAACAACCTTTCCCTTGTGTTGTCGCAGTGACAAACTTGATTAAGTAGATATGCAGTACAAAAGTAAGCATGACAATGAGAGAAGTGAGGTGTCAGGACGACCCATTATATTTGAGATTAAATCTTAGGACTTATCACTGTCCTTCTTCAAAAGCATCTCTTCAGTCATGATCAGACAATAAAGCTGTAATTTAGCACCAGCATGTCACTGCAGGCTTTGCTTCGGGTTTCAGGACAATCCCGTTATCAGGGGGTTGACTAAGCATTAATGGTTTGTGGCTCTTAAGCTTATGAGCCAAGGTCATAAATATAGCTTCCACATGGTCATTATCATTGGGGTTTTTAGCAGAGGTTTCAAACAAAGGCATACTGTGTGTGTCAGCAAACTTTTGTGCCAGGTCTGTGGGTACCTGAATGGCACTTCTCAAGTCACATTTATTTCCAACAAGAATCCGAGGTATATCATGCGCCAGCAAATGCTGCTTGCACTCCTCAATCCAAGACGGCAGGCTGTGGAAACTAGCCATGTTGGTCACATCGTACACGAAGACAACAGCGTGCACGTTTCTGTAGTAGTGCTGCACCATACTCTTTCTGAATCGCTCTTGTCCCGCTGTGTCCCATAACTGGATCTACAAATGAAAAACAGGACAACTGCAAGTCCAGCTCCCGCTGCACATGCTGAGAAACGGAACCACCTCTGCATGGTCTCTAGGACTGCCCCACTCACAATGCCAACGGCCCCCTTCCAGGGCTGTCGGAGTTGCCCTGGGATCCACGCTTCACGACACCCGTCAAGTTAACTCACAACTAAACCCTCACACACGTGTCAGAACAAATACTTCAATTTTGCAGTTTCTAAATTTCAATACATCAAATTTTTTCTGAACAAATAATAACTCAAAAATATATTTTAAAAAGTGAACAGGGCTGGGGAGGTGGCTCAGTGGTAGAGCACTTGCCTGGCATGTGTGGGGACCCGGGTTTGATCCCCAGCACCACATATGCAAATAAGTGAAGGAAAAACAAGCAAAAAACTAAAATGCAGATGAAACAATAAGACCGATTCTTTCTCTTTCAAAAACAATGCTAAGAAAAAATACTAAGATTAACTGTTTAGTTGTTACATGCCCCTCTCTACCTCTCCAAGTCTAATTTAAAACATTTAGACTTAGGAAATACAGTGATAGGAGGTCCAGTCCCAACCCCTGCCCTCTCTGTGAGGTGCAGCCCTCTTGGAAATTTAAATGTGCTAAAAAATCACCTCTCTCCCTACAAATAACATTTCTACCAAGAAAACCATTCCAGTATCTCCTAGTGCGAATATGGAAGGAATCCAAGAAAATGATTCACACAAAATACTGAATGACCCATAAAACAATGTTAAATGATGAGGGTGCTGGTCATGGGAAGGGACGAGAGCAGGCTGCCTTGGTGACTTTAAAGTGAAAGACCTGCCTCACACCTAGGTGTCCGAGGAAGACCTGTGAGCGCCAACCAGCCACTTCTCACAAATGATGGGAAGTGGGTGGAGACTGCCTGAGGGGACTAGGATGCTATCCGTGGCCAAAAAGTACAGCACAGGACACCAAGTCCTCTGAACATTCCTGTTGCTATGAATGCAAAGACTTCACCTATTTTTGTTCCTGGCAAAAATGTTAAGATGCCATAGTCCTGAATTCCTGGGCTCTCCTAGCAATGGGGTGTGGGGGGGGGGGGATAGAGAGAGAGACGCATAATATGCAAAGTCTTTCTTTTCATTATGGGTTTCCAGGAAAACCATTGTTTTTATAATTTAAAAAAGCAACAGCAGCAGCCAGGCATGGGGCACATGCCTGCAATCCCAGCAATCAGGAGGCAAAGGAGGATCGCAAGTTCGAGGCCAGACTCTGGAACTGAGTGAGACCCTGTCTCAAAAAATAAAAAGGGATGGGGATGTGGCTCTGTGCTTACAACCATTTAAAAAAGCATTTGGCACATGTCTCCTGCTCCCCTCTTATTCCATCCATGTCTGCCTGGAATGGGATACATGTCTGGAGGTCCAGCTGCCATCCCATGAGCATGAAGGCGGCCCCACAAGAAAGCTCTGCAGAAGCAAAAACCTGCATGCGGCCGACAGGTGCCATCAGATAGCCTCTCATCTCCCAAGCACAAGGCCAGAGCGAGACCTTACGGTCAGATTTCTCCTACATGGAGCTGAATGCCATCCTAATACCACTTTCCCCACATATCATCTCCGACCTCTATTCCTTAATGCACCCTAACTCAGAAAGCAGTTTTCCTCAATACCCCATGAGGGCACGTCACAAGGTAAGTCATTATCAAATGCCCATTTAATATTTTTTAAGCAAGAGAGGGACAGTGAGAGAGATCAAAAGAATCAATTTTTATTTATTTTTCCATCTGGCCTTTATTCCTCCAACACTTAGTTGTGCACATGGTGCTAGGGTTCAAATTCAGGTCCTTGAACATGCCAGGCAAGCACTTTAACCACTGAGCTACCACTCCAGCCCTAATATTTCTTAGTATTTTTCTGCTTGCCCTAAAATATCAAAGGCATTAACCTAAATGATCTTTCCTTCCTTGGTCAGCTATCAAATTTCCTTTTCCCCTGTTCTTCCAAAGAATGAATTTTTTATTCTTTTTTGTTTCTAAACAACATACACACAGGACTCTCTGGTAACTACATAAAAGCTGTATTAACAATCCTGCTTTCCTAGTATTTGGTAAGCTGTAAATCAACATAATAACTAATATGAGCACATTTCAAGAGACCTCTTTTTGCTTTTGGTACGCATGGTAGAAAAGCGTATGCTTGCTGCGCAGAACCAAAGCACAAATTTTCAAAATGGGTTTTAGCTCTCTGAACCTCCACTGGTTCTGAGGGCTGCCCTAGTAGTGTGAACTGATTAACCAATTAATTAACTTTTGCTTCCCAACAAGGAGAACTTTCAAAAGTCTATTTTACTCTCAAAGAAATACTTTGTTTAAAACAAAGAACCTGAGCCAGGCACAGTGGCCCATGCCTGTAATCCCAGCAACTCAGGGCACCAAGGCAGGAGGATCACAGGTTCAAGGCCAACCTGGACAACTTAGGGAAGACTGGGTCTCAAAACACAAAGAGCTGCAGGTACAGCTCAGTGACAGAACACTCCTGGGTTCAATCCAAAGAAAATGAAAAGTAAAATAAAGAATTTGGTTACAGTATGATAGAAGAGCAGGAGCCCTGGGCTATTACCCCAGCACTGCCACCAACCTGTGTGCCCCTGGAACCAGTCACTGTGCCTTTCAGGACTGGGGATTGAATTCAGGGGCACTCAATCACTGAGCGACATCTCCAGCCTGTTTCTGTTTATTTCTTTTATTTTGAGACAGGGCCTCACGCAGTTGCTGAGGCTGGCTTTGCACTTGCAGTCTTCCTGCCTCAGCCTCCCAAGGAGCTGCAATTATAGGCACCGCACCGGGCAAATACTCTACACTGAGATGTGTACTGCAGGGGCTGGAGCAGTGGCTCAGCAATTACGGTGCTTGGCTGGCATACACAAGGATGCGGGTTCAAACCCCAGCACCGCATACACAACAAAGTGTTGGTGCAATGAAAGCCACACAAAAAACTAAATAAAACTGATTCTGTCTTTCCCTCTCTCTCACTGTCCCTCTCTCTCTTAAAAAAATGTGTACTGCACCCTGCTGGGAAGAGAAGTCTTAACTATCCTTCTCCCCTGCCTCCCCACCCCACCCAATTTCTATCTTTCCGGAAGGAATGAGTATTGTTAATCTACTAGTTTTTTCTTTGGGGGTTGTACATCACCAGTACATTCAGAGACTTTGCTAAACCTTACATGGATTATCTTACTTATTATGATGATCAGTCCCGTGTAACAACTACCCAATCTTGCAGGAAAGAGGAGGAAGCCGAGGTCTACCACAGTTAGGAGTTCACCCAAGGTCACAAGACTAATAAGTCCTCAGGCTGAGATTTAAGCCTGCGCTTCCTGATTCTGCAGTGTGCACACTGATTTCCCAAACCTAATGCCCATTCCCACTTCTTGTTAAAAGCACCTCATTGGGGCTGGAGCGGTGACTCGGTGGTTATGGCACTTGCCTGGCATGCATGAATATAGGGGCTCGAACCCCAGCACCATGTACACAACAAAGTGTAGGGCAACGAAGGTCACGTGAAAAACTAAATAAAAATTGCTTCTGTCTTTCTCTCTCACCGTCCTTCTTTAAAAAAAAAAAAAAAAAAAGCACTTCATTTTCCTTGGGGAACCATGCCCTGCTCCTTGCTTTCAATTCATGTGAACCCTGGTTCCTAGGCTGGGCATGTGACCTCCACCTGACCAGTCAGAGCACTGCACCCCACTCCATCACCACCCTAGGTTAGGATCACTGTTGGAACCGGCAGAGAAACTTGTACCATGCAGGCCGCGGTCCCAAAACCCTGCAATTCCAAATCTTTCAGATGACACCCCAAACCCTCCTCCAGTTTCTGAGCCAAAGGGTCACAAGTTAAGATTCATGAGCATTCTTTGTGGGGTACCCCAGTGCTAATACTCCAGTACCCTTAATTCCAATGCAAACAAACCAAACCAAGAGGACCAACTACCATCTCTTAACCACCAACACATTTTAAGAGATGAAGTATTAATTTGATTCATTGATCTTTTTTTTTTTTAAGAGAGAAGGACAGTGAGGTGGGGAGAGAAAGACAATCAGTTTTATTTAGTTTCTCATGTGGCTTTCGTTGCTCTGACACTTAGTTGTGTACATGGTGCTGGGGTTTGAACCCACATCCTCGTGCATGCCAGGCAAGCACGTAACTCCTGAGCCACCACTCCAGCCCCTGATTCTTTGATCTTTTTACAAGATGACTTCAAACTTCTATTCTCTATAGCCGCACTGGGCATTGTGCTCTGATCTATGCTTCTTCCACACTTCATCTTCACATCCCTAACAATCTCCTCTAGGCCCCAACCTCATGGTCCTAGCTACCAGTCAGACATTTTCACTTTAAAACCACCATCAAAACACATGACTGAAACAAAACCTGTTACAGAGGCTTTTAAAACTCAGAGTTCCATATAGTAGTGCCCTGGGTCTTCCAGTCACCCAGACTCAACCTTGTCTCCATCTCCGAGTCCTCTTTTTATCCCAAGAGCCAGTTAGTACATTTGTCCAGTATGCCATTTGCTGGATGTATCTTCAAGCTGTCTTTTTAAAAAAAATTACCTGTCTTTTCATTAGCTTCCCTTATCAGTTCAATGCTGCCTCTCTGTCTCCATACATTCAACACTTATCCTTGCCTACCTACTAGGTGGTTTAGGAACTGGGCTAAACACTGGAAGCCCATGGGATTATCAGACACAGATCCTACCCTGAGTAAGACCGAATCTGACCTAGTAAGGGCGTGTGACACACTGGAGATCACTTACAGGGTCAGGTGGGTGCTACGGGGAGTTCACATGAGAAGCAGAGTTGGGGTGGGGGGTGGTCTTGATGGAGATGCAGAGTTAAGAAATGTGGCAAAATATGGGAAGGGGGATGTCCCAAGTAAAGAGTGGAGGAAAGTGAGGGGAAGCACAGGGGCCGGTACGTCACTTGCTGGACTATAGGATACATGGAGGAAATTAATGGAAATAAGGTTAGAAAAGCAGTCTGGAAGCCAGGTGCCACTATGGTGCCTACCTGTAAATCTCTGCTACAGGGAGGCTAAGCAGGAGGATCTCAAGTTCGAGGATCTCAATTTAAGAAGACCCTATCTCAAAACCAAACCAAAACAACAGCAAAAAGAAACAGACTGGAAAATCAGTCTGCAGCTAGACGAAGGAAGGCTTATGTTATTTTTAATAATTGGGACTTTATAACATAAGAGAACCACCCAGGCTGTCTGAGGCAAGGGAGATTTATCTCCCCAAATCACACTAGTCTGGCATTCTAGACAACAATGAACAAAACAGGCTAACTGAAGACTAGGTGTGGGCGATCAGCTGACTTGCTATGACAGTTCAAAGAGATTTGAGAAAAAGTTGAGCTAGGATTTTGAAGACAAGAGAAATTATGCAGTTAGAAAACCAACTGGATTTAGACAGCAGAGGAGAAAGGCGGGGCCTCAGGATGAGGAGGATGACACAGGACAGCCTGGGTGGATCTGTTTCTTCAGTTTCATCTGTCAGGAAATCTTATGATCTTTCCCCAATTATTCAGATATTAAAATTCAGGCTGGTGGTATAGCTCAGTGGCAGGGCACTGCCTAGCAGACTCTGGGTTCGATCCCTAGAACCAGAAAGAGTAATAATAAAATCTAAAAAGCTTTCTTAGATTGCAGGCCACATAAAAACTGGCAGCAGACCATTTTTGCCCCTGAAGAAGAATCCAGAAACTCTGGCAATATTTTGTAATTATTTTTGTACTTAATAAAAATGTTTTCTTCTTTTGGTACCAGAAAATGAACCCAGGGGCACTTAACCACTGAGTCACATCCCCAGCCCTATTTTTTTTTTTTTTAATTCGGAAACAGGGTCTCATTAAGTTGCTTATGGCCAGGCTTAGTTTTTGAGATTGGCTTTGAACTTGTGATCCTCCTGCCTCAACCTCCTTGGTGCCTGGTTTTATGTTTTTTGGGTTTTTTTTTGCTTTTTGCCAATAACTGCTCATTAAATGTTTGATTCACCAACAGGGGCAGGAGAGCCTGATAATTCCCTTTTAGTTAACATTAACATCTTGTTTATTGAACATGGCATAATTTCCTTCCCACTTCTATGAAGGAAGCTACTGAAATGTTCAAGCCAGAGCTACTGACCCCAGTGAGAGGATGCATTAAATCTGAAGACAGGAGGCTTTTAGGATGTGTCAGCCTTAGATGTGAGAAAGGGATATAGCTTGTCATGATGGGGACACAAGTAAGGAAGAAGCATATGGATTAGAGTTGGGAGATTCAATTTAAAAGTCAAATGCATCTTTATTTAAGGGATTACTTCTATAAATTCTTTTCAACTCCCAAAATTCTGCAAACAAGACTTTCCACTTTGAATTATGCATACATAGTGCCTAGAATTACTAGCAAATATAGACTTCCATTTCATGAAGACTTATAACTGATCCTGAAAGGGCATTTGCTTTAAGTCACAGTCTCCAAAAATTTTCCAGTCCACAATTACAAAACCATTTAATACAGTATCTCACTTTAATCAAACAAAAATGTCTGGAATGCTATTGTATTAGTAAAGTAGCATATAATTTTCCAGCTTTAATACTAAAAAACTGTAAGAAATGCCACTCAGATCCGACACACGATTCTCCAAGGAGATAACATGAACATGAGGGGAACCTTTCGTAGGCACTTAAATAGAATCACAGGCTAGTAAAACCAGGGAGGAAGCAGCACATGGGATAAAGCTTTTTTCCTATCACTTTTCAGTTAAAAAAAAAAAAAAGGCACTAAAAAAGTTCTGTCCTTTCCAACATAGCTTTTTCTACTATAGAAGTCTCAGAATATTTCTGTAATCTTTTCACCCATAAAATCTCAAGTCTTCCTGGGTGCGGTGGTGTGTGCCTGTAATACCAGCAACTGAGAGGCTAAGGCAGGAGGATCACAAGTTTAAGGCCAATCTCAAAAACAAAGCATCAGCCCTAAGCAACTTAGTGAGACGCTGTCTCAAAATAAAAATAAAATGGACTGGAGATATTGCTCAGTGATGAAGCACCCCTGGGTTCAATCCCTGGTACCAACAAATAAAAAAAAATCTGAGGCTGAGTAATTTCGAAAGTATGGAGGTTTATGTAGCTAACACTTCCAGAGCCTGAGAAGTACAAGAACATGGAGCCAGGATCAGATGGGGGCCCTTTTGCTGCACGATAATATGGTAGAGGACATCACACAGTTGAGGTAGATCAAGCCTCCTTTTACCACAAAGCCACTCCATAATAGCCCATTAATCCAAGAATGAACTAACCCACCATGGGGACAGAGCCCTCATCACCTAATCACTTTCTAAAGGTCCCACATGCACATACATTACACCACATGAATTTGAGGGACACACTCAAACCATACCACTACTCTTAACCTTTTTCTTCTTCTTTTTTTTGGGGGGGAGTAACTTTTTATTTTGAGACAGGGTCTCAATAAGTTGCTGAGAGCCTCACTAATTTGCTGGGGCTGGCTTTGAACTTGTGATCCTCCCGTCTCAGCCTCTCAAGCAACTGGAATTACAGGCATGGGCCACTAAGCCTGGCTCTTCACTTTTCATAGGTTCAGATTTGAACCCAGATTGGTTGGGCTCTAAAACCTGAGAACTTTCTCCCAGAAATCCGGCTTTTCCTGTTATAAACGCTCAAACTTCAGAAGCCATATTTTCCTCCCCCACAGGTTTGTGGGCCTGATTCAATTTTGGTAATGTTCAATCTCTCCCTATTCCATGTTTTCCTCTACAATGATTACTTTTTCTTTCTTTCTTTTTTTTTGGGGGGGGGCTGGGCTCAAACTCAGAGCTTCACATGTGCCAGGTAGGCTCTCTTGGATAATGAAAATATATAGTACAATTAAAAGGTAAAATGGCCTAGAGAAGGGTTGATTTCTTTTACTTCATCCTTTTTCTCCTTTACCATTATTAGCAGTAAAAACCCTTTGCAGGTGGGGTACAGCAGAAATTTTAGGGAATTACAAAATACACTGTGCTTGCCTCAAAGGACAAGATGACCCAAGGAAGCCTGCTCCCACCCATCTGCAAGGAGATTACAGTAAAGATGATTACCAATTTAAAGCAAAAAATAAAAGTTGTACAGTAAGGAAAGCGGGGCAGTTTCTGTATTCCACATGTTCTATGGAGCCACATTAGGTGGCGTTTAGTGGGGGTTTGAAAGTGTGTCTAAAGTTTTTACCATTAAGACGACTCAGGCTTGTCACCGATCCTCAATCTGCAGGGCTCCCATTCCAACACCCCAGGATCCCAGCCCTGCCCTCCTGAGGCCTAATACCATCTTTACTATTACTCAGTGTCCCCAGTCTCAGGAGCCACCAATAATAATGTAAAGGTAAAAAAGAATCGGGAGAGGATCTGGGTTAGCCTCGAGTTATGCATTGGAGCTGGGCATGGTGGTGCAGGCCTCTAAACAATCCCAGCTATTCGGAAGGCTGGGGCAAGAGGATTACAAGTTTAGACTGGCCTACACAACTTAGGGTAACCCTGTCTCTAGATAAAAAGTACTGGGGATGTAGCTCAGTGGTAGAGCACTTGATAGCATGCCCCAGGCCCTGGGTTCCATCTCCAGCTCTTAAAAAAAAAAAACTTTTTGGCACCCAAGTAGGAACTATGATATACAGAATGTTTTGTAGGAAAAAGGATTATTCCATACAAATCAATGTCATAGGGAAACTACCCTAGCAAAACTGTGGGTAAATACCTAAGCACTTCCTCAAAGTCAACAGGCTTCACTTCCACAATACTTGGGGGAGTGTTCGAATGAATGCTTAATAAATAACCTTTACTAAATGAATTCCCTATGCTTGACAGAAACAGTTTTCCCTTTGGTCATTTTTTACTGACTCCCACTGAGTACATGAGGCACAGCCAAACAAGCAGTGAAAACCCGCTACACTCTTGGTACTCAATGAGTGGTCCCTGGCTGGAGCCCTTACAGCACTTGCTTGGCATGCACAAGTACGCGAGTTCAAACCCCAGCACCACGTACACAACAAAGTCTCACAGCAACGAAAGCTGCATGAAACACTAAATAAAAATTGTTTCTCTCCTTCTCTCTCTCGCTTTCTCTCACTGTCCCTCTCTCTTTAAAAAAAAAAATTAAAAAAAAAGAGTGGTCCCCCGAGTCCCTGCACCTGCATCATTTGGGGGGTTTTATCAAATCAGAATCTGCATTAAAAAAAAGCGCCCCAAGCAAATCGCAAGCACATTAAAGCTAAGAAGCATGCCTTAGCATTTTGCTGTATGTAAGTCCTTTCAATCTCTACATCAGAGTGAGAAGCGGGTAAAAACGGAGCGCACGCACTGCAAGGGCCAGAAATCAGCCCACGGCGGGACAGGGACACTTGTCCTGCAGGGCATCCTGCCGCTGACAGTCCCCCAGCCCTCACCTTGATGCGCTCCCCGTCAATCTCCACCGCTCGCTCTCGGAAGTCCACCCCGATCGTGGCCTCGGTGCGGTCCGGGAAGCGGCCGGCGCAGAAGCGGTAGGTCAGGCACGTCTTGCCGACGTTTGAGTCGCCGATCACGATGATCTTGAAGATGCGGGAGCGGGCCGGGGGCAGGCAGCCCGAGGCCCCGGACAGCGTGCAGCTGGAGGAGAAGCTTGCCTCGAGCGACGACTCCATCTCCGAAGCCATTCTCCCGGCCCGCCCCAAACTCAGGCGGAGGAGCAGAGACGCTCAGCCTCAATTACGCCACCGCAGCGAGGTGCCCAGACTTCTGCCTGGACTGCGCAACGTCCCGGGAGCCGCCGCCCGCGGCCGCGCAGCGCGCGTGCGCACCTCCCGCCCCGCCACGCCCCTCGCGCCGGGGCGCCCGCAGCGCGTGGCTCCGCCCCCAGCAACGCGTGGCTCCGCCCTCAGCCGCACTCGCGCAGGAGCCGGTCGGGCCAGGGAGGCTCGGGGCTGGAGTCGGGCTATCCCGGTGCTTGTGCGGTAGCGGCGGCCGCGAAGAGCACTCCAGGCCCAGCACCCTGGCTGACCCGGCCCCGCCACGTCCGAGGTTGCCGCCCTCCGGAGGAAGCCGCGCAAGTCCTCAGGGGCGGGGAGAGAAGACGGCTGAGAGGAAGGAGGTGTCGCCGGGCTCTCTCGCGAGAAGGCCGAAGAGCGCCTCGGCCGGGGGCGTGTGCCCTTCCTGCAGGGCGACGGTGAGGACGTCTGCGGACTCGGCCGCGGGCCTCAGTGCCGCCCGCCCCTTTTGTGAGGCTGCCCGAGCCCGGGAGCGGGCAGCGGGCTCCGTGGCTCGCTGGAGCGGGCCGCGGCCGACGCCGGATCGGGTGGGTGCGGGGCGCGCTTGGGTCCTCGCAGCCCTAGGCCTAGAGGGCGCGTGCTTGTCGGGGAGCCGGACGCGGTAGGCGCTGATCATTTCTCTAGGCTTTGCCCCAGGTGTGGGCGCAATCTTGGCGCCCAGGGCTTGGTGGGCAAATATCCCAAATCCATGGGCCACTCGGGTGCATGTGATCCTGGCCTGGCTGGTGAAGATAAAACCCATTATGCCCTAGTTATGTGTTAGCGTCCGGGTGGCGATGATGTGTTGGTTAAATACCAGCGCACTCAGGTTGTCTTTGCCCACCCAAGGAAAACGTTGATAGATAAGACCGCACAACCGTAAGGGGTCTCTTGAATTCTTCAAAGGAAATATGTTAACATACAAAAGGCACCAAATGTGCAGACATACTGCTTTTTGTTAAGTGTTGTTTTGCAATAACAAGACTAACTACTTTCCTTTTTGAGCCGATGGTCATGGCCTTTGGAAGGTCAAGGACTGTGAAAAGGAGGACATCGCAGGCCTTAAAGAGAGTGAGAGGACAACAGAACTCTAGAGGTTTTAGGAAAGGAGATAAGCTGTTTGTCCCATCAGATGAAAATGTAGTCAGAACAAACAAGGGCTGGAATCTAATAGAGTTGCCAAAAATTTACAAAAGCCTTAATATAATTTTTGTTGCTGAAGTCAGAAAGAATACAGTGACTAGTATACCAAGTTATGTTAGCCAGGAAAAAAGTTAACTCACTTCGTTTAACAAGTATGCCAATTGTGTTTACCCACTTTCTGCTACAAAAACAAAATAACAAAACCAGAATATGGGCTGGAATATCCAAATTGTCTCTAAGATTATTTCTGCAAAGATTAATCATCCAGCCAGTTGCAGTGGTGTATATCTGTAATCTCAGTGACTTAGGAGGCAGAGGCAGGAGGATCCCAAGTTCCCGGCCAACCTCCATAATTTAGGGAGACCCTGTCTCAAAAAACAAAAAAAAAAAAAAAAAAAAAAACGCTGGGGCTGTAGCTCACTATAAAGCACCTCTGCATTCATTGCACAGCCCCTGCCCATGCACACACATGAACAAAATCGTGGGGGATGGAGCCGCACAACACTTACTCAAAGCTGTGGATAATCAGAAATCCACCCCCCATACTGGGGATTTAAACTAGGGACACTTTTACCACCCAGCTACATCCCCAGCCCTTTTTTTTTTTTTTTTTTTTTTTTTTTAGATATGTTGTAAGTTGCTTAGAGTATTGGAAATTGCTGAGGCTGTCCTGGGACATGTGATTCCCCCCATCTGAGCTTACCTAGCCCCTGGGATTACAGGCCTGTGCCACCACACCTGGCTATAATCAGATAATTTCAAGGATGATGCATCAACATCATGACACCCCAAGACTGTACGCTTTCTTTTTGTATTCTAGCTTTTCCAGTGTAGCTCTTGCTAAACTGTATCAGAAAATCCTGTTTTTCCAAATCCCATTTATTCATCACATCCATCTCTGCATCTCTCTGTCCTTATTTCAAGTCAGAACATTCTCCTCTTTATTCTAAATCTAGTACACTTTTGGGGATATTGCTCATTTGGCCTTAGAATACATCTTTGTTAAGTTTAATTACCATATGCTGTGTCCTACTAATTATATTGTCAACTCTTGACCACTGACTGGAAGTTCATTGTTATTTAGCAAATGATAAATAAATGAGTTAAATGAGAAATTTCTTCTGTAAAAATTGTCAGTTTGACTGCTTTACCAATTATACCCAGTCCAGCACCATCTAAGATTGAAAAGCTGTTGTTGACACTTGACTTTGTTGTGACGCTGCAATTTAAGAGAGTACTCATGTCACTACAGTATATGCTACTAATTGATTAACCCCAGAACCTCCAGAACTGATCTTTGAGGAGATTCTACTACTGGGAAGAGTAGATGACTTGTGTAGCCCTATTCCTGAGAGTTCATTTTGCCCTTAGAGTCCTTCACTGGCACTTGACCTTAAAGTGTGAACATTTTCTTTAATACTGTGCTACACTGCTGGGGAGAAATTAAATGTGGATCCTTTATCAGTACAGCTTAAACTAGAACTTTATAAATGGTTTAGGGTAAGATGACTGTATATTTTTCTAAAAGAAAAATAATGTATATTAAAAAACAATGATGGGGGGCTACAGCGGTGCTCGGTGGTTACTATGCAAGGACACGAGTTTGAATCCCAGAATCATATCATGTACTCAACAAAGTGTCAGAACAACAAAGGTGACATGAAAAACTAAATAAAACTGATTCTTTCTCGTTGTCGTTCTCAAAAACAAAACAAAACAAACAGTGACAGGCTGGAGTGGCTCAGCGATTAAGGCACTTGCATGGAGTGCATGAGGACGTGAGTTCGAACTCCATCACCACATATGCAACGAAGTGTCAGAGCAACAAAAGCCAATTGGAAACTAAATAAAATTAATTCTCTCTCACTGTCCCTCTCAAAAAAAAAAAAAAAAGAATAAAATAAGGGTAATTTTATGATCAAAACAGAACTACTCAATTTCTGCTTTACTTTCCTGGTGATGCCACCGCCTTTGGTAGAGGCCATTTTCTTTTTTAATTGGTCTTAACCTGAAATAGTTTTAGACAACTTCACTCTTTCATTTCCAGTCTACACAGTACAGGGGAGAATTAGATCTGACCTACAAGAAATGCTAAAGGGATCCTGAAAGTTGAAATGAAAGGATACTCAACAGTAGCTCAATGCTGTATAAAGAAATAAAGATCGGGGTTGGGATTTAGCTCAGTGGCAGAGCGCTTGCCTAGCACGCGCAAGGCCCTGAGTTGGGTCCTCAGCCCTGAAAAAAAAATCTCAATAAAGGTAAATATGTGGGGCTGGAGCAGTGGCTGGGCGGTTATGGTGCTTGCCTAGAATGCGCAAGTATGTGGATTTGAACCCCAGCACCATGTAGTAACTGTCAGAGAAACAAAAGCCACATGAAAAACTAAATAAAATTCTCTTTCTCACTGTCCCTCTCTTTAAAAAAATAAAGATATGTGGGGTATTATAAAAGCTAGTATTATGATGGTGGAAAATCACCTTTTGTTTTATACATGATTCAAGAGACTAAGTAGTACTTTCAAATTATTAATCCATCCAATGGATTAATCCATTGATTAAATTACAGCTCTCAGAATTGAATCATTTCACCTCTCAATAGTCTTACATTAACACAGGAGCATTTAGGGGACACCTCATATCCAAACCACAACATTGTGCCCCTGGCCCCCAAAAGTTCATGTCCATGTCACAACACAAAATGCATCTCCAAGAGTCCCCATAGACTAACAGTTCCAGCGCTGCCCAAAAGTTAAAAGTCCAACGTGTCCTCCAAGATTCAAGGCAAACTGCTGTAAGCCCCTGTAAAGATCAAAAACAAGTTATCTATATCCCATATATAATAGCACAGAGTAAACATTTCCATTCAAAAAGGGAGAAATCAGGGTATGGAAGAGATGGAACCAAAACCCAGATGGGCAAAATATTAGGTCCTGTAGCTCCATATCTGGCATCTGGGACACATGTGAGATGTTACTTCCAAAGGGCTTGGGCAGCCCCATCCCTATGGCTTTGCCAGTTGCCCCTTATGTGGCCTCTTTCTTAGGCTGGCTCTGTCCCCAGCCAGTAGCTTTCCTGGACAAACGTGTCACATTACTGTCATCTCTTAATTCCAGGGGTCTCCATTACAGCCTTGGCTTTACCTTCACAGCTTCATTCATTTCCTTCTCAGAAGCTTCTTGCAAGGATTCTAACCCTGCTATACTTTTGGAATTAGTGGACACCTCCATAACAACTTCACTCCAGCATCCTGCATCCCTTCAGAACCACCATCATGAGGATGGTGCCAAGTTCTGCCAGCAGCTTGAGCAGGCTGAGCCCCTTTGACCATGGTGGCGGCAGCCTCTATGAGTCTGGACTGGTAAGCAAACTGAACAAATGAAACAACTTCCTAGGCACCCCTGGGTTACCAAGGCTTCTCTGGCTTGTTTTATATCCACTTTTATGACCAGACTTCAAGTTTTTAAAATCCTTTCTCTGCTTTCTGCTCCTGATTATCACATTAAAATTGACTAAAAGCTGCCAATAATGTCCATGCCATCACCTGAATGTGTGCTGCCTTGAAATTTCCTCTGTCCTATTAGTCCATTACTTTTCAGCCTCACAAAAAGTCTCAGAACATGGGCAAAATGCAGAAGGAAGTTATTTGCCAGATTGTAACATGAATGGCCTCTAGTCCAATTTCCATAAGAATTCCAGTTCCTCTCTGAAACCTCATGAGCACAGTCTTTACTGTCTGCATTCCTTCTGGCATTCCGGTCTTTTGCCCTCACACCAGAATCACCCATTAAGCTCTGCTTACAACATTCTAAGGATTCACTAGCCTGCATCACCAAACTTTTCCAAACTCCTTGTGCAAACCAGTTCCAAAGTCATCTAACCACCTGGTGAGACCAGTCACAGCAACAATCCCACGTCTTGGTGCCAATTTCTGCGTGTCAGGTTGTTTTTTGTTTTTTTTTTGGGGGGGGGTTCTGTTTTTTTTTTTGTTTGTTTGTTTTATCATTGTGACCAAAATACCTGACCAGATCAACTTAGAGGAGGATTTTATTTTGGCTCCTGGTTTCAGAGCTCTCAGTCCATGGTTGGCCAACTGCATTACTCTAGACTCAAGGTGCAGCAGCACATCATGGTGGAAAGGCAAGGTGGAGAAAAGGTGCTCAACTCTTGATGGCTAGGAAGCAGAAAGAGGGAAGGAGCAGCCAAGGGGAAAGATTGTCTACAAGGGGACCTGCCCTTCAGCCTCAATCCACCTGTCTGGGTAGATCCAGTACAGTAGTCCTTTACAAGTATTAATTCATCAAATGGATCAATCCACAGAACAGGTCACAACTCTGAATCAAATCACTTCACCTCAGAGCAGTAACAGAACTTTTGAGGGATGTCTCATGTCCAAACCATAATAGAATAATTTGAAATCTGTTTGTAACTAATAAAATGGATTTAAAATATATGCAGCAAGGAAACACTAGAATTTCCCATAGTTCTCAGTTGTTGAAAGCTGTAGCATGTAAAAGCCGGGGCGTTGGACTAGTTCCTGGAAAGAAGAGTAAACAGGCAAAGCACTGCCTTACGGGAAGTCTGCAAGGTAGTGGAGAGATACATTACCAAAAGTGCGACTTTGGGCAATAACAAATGAAAAATTACAAAACAGGACATGATGGAAAGAGCCGTGTGTCATAAGGGAAGGTTTCCTAAGGAGCTGGCATTTGTGTAGAGATGTGAATGAAATGAGGGAGCAAATGATGTGAGTGAGAGAGAGAGAAAACAATTTCTTTTAAGAAAAAGGGAGGGGCTGGAGTGGTGGCTCAGCGGTTTCAGCGCTTCCCTGGCAAGCACAAGGACCCAGGTTCAAACCCCAGCACCACGCACACAACTGAGTGTCGGAGCAATTAAGGCCATGTGAAAAACGAGATAAAGCTGTTTCTCTTTCTCTGTCTCTCTCACTGTCCCTCTCTCAGAAAGAAAGAAAGAAAGAAAGAAAGAAAGAAAGAAAGAAAGAAAGAAAGAAAGAAAGGGAAAAGGAAATTCAAGGATCTTGAGGGGAAAAACTAGTTTAAAATAATGCAATTATACATATTTATTAGTACTATTGTTAGGTTATTGCTAGTAATGAGCAGTGAAATGCTTGACAAGGGTAAACAAAGACAAGAGGGGAGGGAGAATGCCCCAAGAACAAAGGATCTATGGGACCATCTTTTCACAGGCCCCATAAAAGTTGAGATGAACCTAAAAGCTATTGCGCCAGGTGTCTCTTACTAGCTCAGAAGAGGGTATTCCTTAATAGCACAGGCACTGAGGTAACTTTTGACCGCTATTAACCCCAATGCCCACATTAACATAGGATTGACTTGTAAATGAAGCCCCCCTAAATAGGATGGCCACCATGACAGTTTCAGAGAGGACCAACTAAGGTCAAAAAACTACAACACCCGATGTGAAGGAGGAGTTGAACACCTGATTACCGAAGGCTGCTGAAGGAGGACCCCAATTTTCAGATCAATCATAAAACAGCAATAAATTTGGAGACAGCATTGTCCCCTTTGTCGTTCTCTGCTCTGCTCAGGGACAGCCTACTCTCCCTTGAGAGTGCTCTCTGCTTGAAATCTTACTCTGCTTTTACTTTACGTTCACCTCTCTTTCACTTATAATAAAATTCTCTTGCATGACTTTTTGTGTCTGACTTTAAATCTTCTTTCATTGGAACACAAGAACCGAGGTTTGGATTTTCGGTTTCCTGTTTTCCTGTGACATTATTTTTGGTGTTGGGAATTGAACCCAGTGGTGCTTACTGCTGAACTACATGCCTAGCTGCTATTATTATTATTTTATTATTATTATTATTATTATTATTTGGAATTCAGAGCCTTGTACGTACATGTAAAGCACTCTTACCACTGAGTTATATCTTCAGAATCATATTTAAATTTTTTGAATCTACTTAGAATAATTTTTTCTTATTCAAGTCTAATGTAGAAAACTTATCATTGTGTAAGTACAATTACCCTCTCCCCTTATGTTATAGTTGTCATCAATTAATTCTACCTGTGTTGAAAATCACATAAGACAATGTTATCATTTTTGCTTTCAGGTATCAAATATATTTTAAAGAACTCAAGAACAATTTACTGTATTTATCCACTTATTTGCCATTTCCGGTCCTGATTTGCCTTTGGTCCTGATGTTTCAGTTTTCCTTCTGGTATCATTTCCCTCAATCCAAAGAATTTTCTTTAGCAATATTTCAGAACAGATCAACTGGAAACAAATATTTTAGTTTTTCTTCATTTGAGAATGTCTTTTTTTTAACCTTAATTCCGAATGGATATAATATTTTGTGTTATAGTTTCTTTCAGAACTTTAAAAATGCTGTGCCACTTTCTTCTGGATTATATGGTTTCTAATGCAAGATCTGCAGTGATTCAAATGGTTTTCATATAGATAATACATTGTATTTCTCCAGCAGCATTTAAGATTTTTTGTTTTATTTTTCAGCATTTTGATTTTAATGCATTTGGGGATAAATTTCTATGTGTTCATCCTGTTTGGGATTTGTTGAACTTTCTGAATCTATAGATCTATGTTTTTCTTCAAAATTTGAGACTTTCTTGTCCATCATTTATTCTAAAATTATTTTCTGGAAAACTCTTTTTTTTCTTTTCAGTGCTATTAATTGAACCTATGGGTTTAACATCCCCAGCCATTTGTTTGTTTGTTTGTAGTACTGGGGATTTAACTCAGGGATACTCTACCACTGAGCTATATCCCCAGTCCTATATTTTTGAGACTGTTCTCACTGAATTGCAGAGACTAGCCTCAAGCTTGCAATCCTCCTACCTCCACCTCCCAAATAGCTGGGATTACAGGGGCACCCTCCTCTACCAACCTTTTCTTCTTATCCTACAGGTCCTAGAGATTCTATTCATTGGTTTTTCAGTCAGTCTTTTCCCTTTATTGTTCAGATTGGTTAATTTTCATTGATCTATTCTCACATTCATTGACTCTGTCAAATTCACTCTATTAAGACCATTCAGCGAGTTTTTAAAAATTTGGCTTTTGATATATGCCAAACCCTCAGCTAGTATAATACTAACTGGAGAAAAGCTGAAAGCATTTCCACTAAACTCAAGAAAAAGACAAAGCTGCCTGGTCTCACCACTTTTATTCAATATAGTACTCAAAACCCTAGCAGGAGCCATCAGGCAAGAGAAGAAAATCAAAGGAGTAAGAGTAGGAAAAGAGGAAGTTAAACTATCCTTTTTTGCTGATGACATGATCCTATATCTAGAAGATATTAAAAAAAAAAAACTCCACCAGAAGACTGCTTGAGTTTATAAACAAATTTATCAAAGCAGCAAGCTACAAGAGCAATACCCATAAATCAATAGCTTTCCTATATGCCAACAATAATAGGGCAGAAGACTAAATCAGGAAATCAATCCCATTCACAATATCCTCAAAAAGAATAAAATACTTTGGAATTAATTTAACAAGGGAAGTAAAAAACCTCTACAAGGAAAATTATCAAACACTGAAGACAAAACTTAAAGAAGACCTGAGCAGATGGAAAGATGTCCCATGCTCTTGATTAGGCAGAATTAATAAAATTAAAATTTTACCGAAATCTGCCGAAATTCTATGTAGATTCAATACAATCCCCATCAAAATAGCAATGTCATTCTTTACAGAAATAGAAAAAGCAATTCTCAAATTCATTGGAACAAGAAACTTAGAATAGCCAAAGATTACTAGGCAAGAAAGCCATAATAGGTGGATTTGCAATACTAGATAAAATTATACTACAGAGCTGTGGTAACAAAAACAGCATGGTACTGGTATCAAAATAGGAATGAAGACCAATGGAATAGAATAAAAGACTCTCTGACACAAACTCACAAATCTTTGAACATCTGATCTTTGACAAAGGAGGTCAAAATATTACATGGAAGAATGACAGCCTATTCAACAAATGGTGCTGGACAAACTGGACAGGCATTTGCAGGAAGTTGAAATTAGATCCTTATCTCTCAACTTAAAAATCAAATCTAAATGGATCCAGGAAGAAGGAATTAAACCAGCTACCATACAACTGCTAGAAGAAAAATTAGGACCAACAATCCAGCATTTAGGAGTAGGCAAAGACTTTCTCAACAAGACTCCTAAAGCTAAAGAAAGTCAAAAATCAATGAGTGGGATGCCATTAAACTACAAGCTTCTGCTCAGCCAAGGAATTGGTCAAAATTGTCAAGAGACAACCTATAGAATGGGAAATAATCATGGCCTGTGATTCCTCTGACAGAGGACTAATATCCAAAATTTATAAATTACTCAAAAAACTTCTAATCAAAAACACTAATAATCCAATCAATAAATGGGCCAGAGAGCTAAACAGAAACTTATCAACAGAGGACATCAAGGAAGCCAATGAATACATGAGAAAGTGTTCTAAATCACTAGTAATCAGAGAAATGCAAATGAAAACATTAAGATTTCACCTCACTCCAGTTAGACTGGTAAAGATGAAGAACACAAACAGTAACAGATGCTGGAGGGGTTGTGGGCAGATAGGCACACTAGCACACTGTTGATGGGACAGCAGAGTGCTACAGCCAATCTGGAAAGCAGTGTGGAGATTCCTCAAAAAATTAGGAATGGATCCACTGTATGACCCAGCTATTCCTCTTCTGGGTATTTTCCCAGAGGAGTTAGAATCAGCACATTACACTGACAAAGCAAAATCCATGTTCATAGCAGCTCAGTTTATAATAGCTAAATTATGGAATCAACCCAGATGCCCCTCACTGGATGAATAGATCCAAAAGCTGTGGCATACATACACATACAATGGAGTTCTACTCAGCTATTAGAAACAATGATATTGCGGCCTTTGAAGGTAAATGGATGGCAATGGAAGAAATCATGCTGAGCAAAGTTAGTCAAACCCAAAGACTCAAGGGCCGAATGTTTTCACTCATTTGTGGTGGCTGTAGCTAAACCTAGGCATGGGTGAAAGGAAATCAAACTCATGTATTGGACCCCCCAAGGCCTTAGCAATATATAATCTAGGAGAACCATAAACATAGCGGAGAGAGAGGAAGAAGAGGCAGGGGAATGGGAGAGGGAGGGAAGATAAGGAGGGATCTAGGGAGACAACCAACAATATAGCACACTGTTTACCCCCTCAGAAGTCAAATATTATGTATACAATCATTTAATTCTGTAAAATTCACAATCTTATATATATACATAATCAATTATATTAGGGATATAATATAGAAGAAAAGAGATGGGTGGGGGTCACTATGATTTATGATCAAATACATATCATATGGTTACTTTATATGCATTTATCATAAAACTACTCAACTAAATAAAAAATTTGGCTTTTATACTTTTCAATTCTAAGAATATCCATTTGATTCTTCTTTATATTTCTTTGCTGATACTTTCAATTTTTCCATTGGCTTCAAAAGTGGGAGAATTTTTGAGTCAGGAACTTTGAAAGGTCTGAGATATAAATTAGGCAGTCATAATTCATGCCACATGAATAGTGGCAGAAGACATGTGACTCCTGGGTCAGGGACAAAGGGCAGTTTATTACTCACTGTAATAGAAGGAGGTAGGATTTCAGCGTCTATACCAATTTCCTGAGCTTCAATTCCCACAGAGTGAGGCCATGAGGGCCAATATATGTACTGGGCGTTTTTTTTTTTTTTAAGGACAGTGATTTTATTTATCTATCTATCTATCTATAGATATATATATATAGAGAGAGAGAGAGAGAGAGAGACAGAATCAATTTTTATTGAGTTTTTCACATGGCTTTCATTGCTCTAACACTTAGTTGTGTACGTGGTGCTGGGGTTTGAACCCTCATACTTGAGCATGCTGGGCAAGCACCATAACCACTGAGCCACCGCTCCAGCCCCTACAGCGGGCTTTTATAGGAAAAAAACGTCATAGGAATCTCTCAGCTCAGTAAAGGTCCTGCAAACCCTCTCAGGCTCATCCTGGAGCAAAACATCACTTTCCTTTTTTTTTTTTTTTTAGGGCTGAGGACCAAACTCAGGGCCTTGCACGTGCAAGGCAAGCGCTCCGTCACTCGTAAAGAGCAAATACCTCTGCCCTTGAGCCCAGAGGAAGACATTTTCCAAAGATGGTTGTTATACAAATATTCCTGAAAAAAGACAGTCCGAGAAGGAAAGGAACACAGCTATTAATGCCTTTGCCTAGAAGATTTGCAGAAACACAAGGGACAAATGGAGAATTTTCTCTCAACCAATGGTTTATGTAAAGCCTTCATCATGTAATTCCACCATCTGAGTTCACTGGGTTGACATCTTTTTTTCCCAGGTGAACTGAGATTTTCCTGGTTCTTTGTATGCATTATAATTTGGGGTGTTACCCCACACATTTTAAGTGTTGTGTTTTAAGATTCTGTCTTGTTTAAACTCTGTTGGGAATACTGAATTTTTGTTCTGGCAGGCAATTAATGTGGACAGCTTCAATCTAGTCTTCTGTGAGTGAGAAGAGGCATAATGATATGACTACCTACCAAAAAAGGGGGGAAACAATGCTTATTAAATTCCAGGGTAGTAAACATAGAGAGGCCACCTTCCTAGGCACAAGAGGAAATTTGCTTATAATGAGTAATCTCTCTCCCGAGTGGGGAAAGGGTAGTTCACAGCTGCTTTGAAAAAAGCTTGAACCTGCTGAATTCAGGATCTTGCTGTGATATGGCCTTTGGCACTTGCAGGAAACTCCTGGCCCCAACCCAGTCACCTTGTAGGAACCAGGGTGTGGGGACTGACCCCAGGTATCACTATAAATGCTTCTGGTTTTCAATAACAAAATTTTTAACAACCAGAGCTCTGGTGTCTTTTGTCAGCATATGTATATGAAACTGTGACGGACTGTTAACTTACGAGAAGGATTGTCTCGGGTACTTCATAGCTTATGACTTAGAAGGGAGAATGTGGCAAGATTCAAAGGTGAAGAAGTGGCAGAAGCAGATCACTCAGGACCACAGCTGAGGTGACAAATGGGCACTGGTGTCAATAATACTGACAGCCTTGGAGAGGACAGGACAACGCACGCTAAGCTCTTTTATGATGGCAAGTTACAGGAGGACAGCAGATGACTGTCAGAAAAAAAGGAATGATGGATGATACAGTCTAATGGTATGCACCTTAAGGGAACTAGAATTTTGGGAGGAAGAAATGTTCCGAAATTGGCTGTGGGGAGGAACCAGGACATAACCTCATGTCAAGGTCCTTTTGTAAGTGGGACGGGTATTGCAGCAGAACAATACTATGAGACAGTTAGGTTTCAGTTAGATTACCATGAAGGCAATTTTGGACAAGTTGTTAGCACATAGGGATTCTGACTGATGACGATACAGTGGAAGGGTCAACGTAGGTTAAGAGGAGTGAGAGCATTGTGGGGTACAGACCCTGGAAAATTGACTTGACCTGGTAAGAGACAAGGGTATGATGGGGCTATTTCTAAACCTATTTTAAAAGGAAGGCTTCAGAGTCTTTTGGGATTATTGTTTGCTTTTATTGGGGGGGGGTCTGGGATTGTTCTTTCTTTTTTAATAAGAGAGAGGGACAGTGAGAAAGAGAGAGAGAAAATCAACTTTATTCAGGTTTCCATGTGGCTTTCATTGCTCCGACACTTCGTTGCATACGTGGTGCTGGGGTTTGAACCTGTATCCTCGTGCATGCCAGACAAGCGCCATAACTGCTGAGCCACCACTCCAGCCCCTCTGGGATTGTTCTTTAAAGAAGTTTAAACTTTTTTTCCCTTAGAAAAAAGGGGAGGAAGGACAGAGGGACTCTTCTCCTAAGCTACACTCCCTAGTCTTTTGTTTTTTGTTTTAATTTGACACTGGCTCTCTCTAAATAGCTGAGACTGGCCTTGAACTTGAAGTCCTCCTTCCAAGTAGCTGGGATTACAGGCATGTGCCACCATGCCCTGTGAATTTGTCAAATTTATAGATTTTAATTATTATCTCTTGGAAGTGTTCTGTAGGCGGTTTACAAAGGTGACGCAGAGGGATGGTGTGATTAGGGAATGGATGTATCAGGAGCACACTGATTCTGTGGCTTTAAAATCCAGCCGGGGCTGTGGCTGGGTGGGACTAACTGTTGGCTTATTTAAATCCAAGAACATTGGGAATCATGGAGGCTTCCTCAGTAGACTAATCTGAGGTGTTGCTGTGGTTGGACAGCAATGTTACCTGAGCATGGACGCCTCGATGGGAGTGGGCAAGGACTTGGTGACCCAAGCATCCACCTAGGAAACCCAAGAACAGCAACCTCATTCGAGGTCTCTCCTCGAACTTCACCTGATCAAAAGCGGATTATCTGAATACATCATCTGTATAAGTACCGCCTGCTAACTGGTTGCACCCGGGAGCATCCTGAATGCATTATCTGAAATCACATTTTGCCTCCTCACTTTCCATCTACTTCCCAGCTCTTACCAGCCCGCACCTTCTCAGCACTAATCACCTGTCATGTATTTGTTTAGGACTTCCCTTTAGTGGAAAGACAAGACTCAAAACAGACTCCTCGCAGCTCATTTCCAGGACCCAGAATAGCACCTAGCACAATGTACACGCTCAACAAATATTTATAAAATGAATGAATTTAGCCACGCACAGTGGTGCACACCTGTAATCCCAGCAGCTTGGGAGGCTGAGGCAGGAGGATCGAAAGTTCAAAGCCAGCTTCAGCAATTCAGCAGGACCCTGAGTAACTTAGTTAGACCCTGTCTCAAAAAAATAAAATGTTTTGGCTCAGTGGGTTCAATCTTTGTTACAATAAATAAACAAATAAATGAACCTATAGCTAAACTGAGGAAAATTACTGTCATTAAGTGTGTTCAGTAACGTGGTGGAGTACAAAATCAGTCTTTAAAACTAATGGTATTTCTATATACTAACAAAGGCCATTAGAAAAGTGCAGAAAAACAATATAAAATATCCAGAAATAAACTAAATAGCATTCAAATGCTATGGACAGAAGAACTGAGTGAATGCAGAAGAATTCCATATTGCTAGATAGAAAGACATGATACTCTAACAATGCAAATTCCCTCCATGCTAATCTGTAAATATAATATGATATCAATAAAAATCCCAATGGAATTTACAGAGGAAAAAGAGGGATAAAATTTGACAAAATGATTTTAAAGGTGCATAGGATTTTCCCAGACATTCCACTCCTAGAAACTTTCCCTGAGAAGCAACTAGGCAAAGCCATTATTGAACCACTATGTGTAATGTCAAAGAAGGGAAACAGTCAAGCTTCACCATTAGAGGGAGGTTTAAACAGATTATGATTTAAACAAATACCTGTGGAATACTAAATAAAATTGATTCTCTCTCACTGTCCCTCTTTCTTTTTTTTCAGGGCTGAGGACTGAACTCGGGGCCTTGCGCATGCTAGGCAAGCGCTCTGCCACTGAGCTAAATCCCCGACCCCCTTCGCTGTCACTCTATTTTAAAAAAATCATTTTAGGGGATTGGAGAACAGTTCTTTGGTAAAGCACATGCTCAATATGTGCAAGACCTGACGTTCAATTAAAAAAAATTGTAGAACTATATTAATTGATATGAAAGATGCTCACCACATAGTTTAAAAAGAAAATGCTGATTATAAAACCAAAATGATTAACAGTATACTCGTTTTGTTTTTTTAAACAATTTTTTTTTTTGAGAGAGGGACAGTGAGAGAGAGAGAAAGGGTTAATCAACTTTACTTAGTTTTTCATGTGGCTTTCATTGTGCCGACACTTTGTTGTGTATATGGTGCTGGGGCTCAAACCCGCATCCTCACATATGCCAGAAAGCACTGTAACCACTGAGCCACCACTCCAGCCCCTTGTTTAAAAAAAAAAAAATATGAAAAAAACCTAGATGAACGGGTTTGTTTATTTGCTTTGTCGGTGCTGGGGATTGAACTAAGGGGCTCACTCATGTTAGGCAAGTGCTCTACTGCTGAAGCTATGCCCAAGTTTTCTCAAAAGTGGAATAGCAGTTCAGCTCTTCACTCTTGCCATCTGGTGGCTACTACAGGGAGGTGTCTTTTTTCTTTTTTTCTGTTACCTTAAGTAATAGCACACAGGAGTTGTGCTATTACTTAAGGAGTTGTATTGGGTCTGAGAGGGTAACATGCCTGAGGCCCTGAATTCAATCTCCAGACCAGAACTAAGTGAAATTGTTTTTTAAATCCTCAGGCTGGACCCAGTGCACATGCCTGCAATCCTAGTAATTTTGGAGGCTATGACAGGAGGATCACAAGTTCAAGACCAGCCTCGGCAACTTAGTGAAACTTTTCTCAAAATAAAATATAAATAAAAGGGGCTGGGGATGTGGCTCAGTGGTAAAGCACTCCTGGGTTAAATCCCCAGTACCAAATAAAATAAAAATTAAAACTTTTCAGTATCACCTAGTTCTAATCACCATTTGGTAGTTGAAGAAATAAAGGACAAAATGTTTAGCCGCTCGTCTAGATTCACACTGTTAATAAAGCTCAATAGTAGCACACGTTGGTTGAGCCCTATCATGGTGGGGGGCGCAGCCCTGGGGATTGAACCCAGGGACAGTTACCACTGAGCTATCTTTCCAGTCCTTTATATTTTTTATTTTGAGATCTAGGTTGGCTTGAATTGCAACCCCCCTGCCTCAGCCTCCTGAACCACTGATTACGGACGTGCACCGCCATCCCCTCCGACTGAGCCCTTTTGCTCAGCACTTTGTATGGATTGTCTCATTTTATCCTCACAGGAGCATACCAGGTAGGCTGTATTTTTACCCTCATTTAGCAAAGAGGATCCTGAGGCTCCAGCAAAAGGAAGAAACTTACACAAGTTTGCATACTTGAGGAGATGAGGCATTCCGAGCTCCGCCTCCCTCTCCAGGACCTCCTCTACTGTGCAGTATCCCCCTCCGATCTGCCCTGGCCCTTTCCACAACACCCCATCACTTCTTCCTGCAATGCTTTGGTGACAACTCTTAGCATATATTCCCACCCTTTGTGTTATGTTCTTCATGGTTGAACAGACAGTGTAAACATTTACTGCAGAAATGATAAGGAAATAACATGACCCCTAGCTCTCTGTAAGAGCTTGTCAAAATGGAAACTACGACTTAGATTTTCTTGGTCAAGTGCCCAGATACTAAGAACCTTTACAGACAGGCCTCCTTGAGTCCCTACTCCCAGGTTTTCTAGACTATGTCTCCGCCCTTGAGTTTTCATATATCAGAGCTTAGAGTTAACATCACCATGTGTTGTTCGCTCCTAGTTTTTACCAAATTCTCAGGGAAAAGGGTCTCCAGCTCTCAACCTTTCCCTCTTTGCATATCACATGGGATATCACATGGGGCTGGAGGTATAGCTCAGTGGTAGAGAAAATGCTTAGCATTCATAAGGCCCTGGGTTGAATCCCTAGTACCACCAAAAAAAAAAAAAAAACTATGCCAACAAGTGTAAAATTTCTATGAGAAATAAATCTGTCACTGAAAAGTGAAATTTGAGGCGCTAGAACAGTGGCTCAGGGGTTACGGCGCTTGCCTGGCATGCACAAGCCTGAAGGATTGAACACAGCACCACACACAATGAAGTTTAGGAGCAACGAAGGCCACATGAAAAACTAAATAAAATTGACTCTCTTGTCTTCTCTCTCTCTCACTGTCCCTCTCTCTTAAAAAAAAAAAAGTGAAATTAGAAATCTTAAATAATTAGTGCCAGTAGCCTCTAGCCTCTGAAGCCCTTGAAAACCCCAAAAGTCTCTTTTAGAGCTGGTCATAAAACAAATGTCTTTCTTTTTTTAAGAGGGGGAGAGAGAGAAAAATAATGAATTTTTATTTAGTTTTCATCTTGTTCTGATTTCTCCAACACCCAGTTGTGTACGTGGTGCTGGGATTCAAACTTGGTCCTCGTGCATGCCAGGCAAGTGCTCTAACCACTAATCCACTGCTCCAGCCCCAAATATATGTCTTTACATCATGTAAATAAAGCTTTTTTTCTCAATTACCAGTTTAATTCAAAATAATTTGTTTTAAAAAAGAATGAGAGAGAGAGAGAGAGAGAGAGAGGGAGAGAATCAACTTTATTTAGTTTTTCATCTGGTTTTCATTGCTCCAACAGTTGTATATGTGGTACTGGGGTTTGAACCCAGGTCCTTGCACATGCCCGGAAAGCGCAATATCACTGAGCCACCACTCCAGCCCTCAAAATAAATTTTAAAATTTGTATTAGTATTGTGAAAGTTCTTTTATTTTTCAGCTGTATTTTTGGAGGACTGTGTAAATTAGAGCTCAGTTGTCAGTCGTCTCAAAATGCGATCTTTTAACCTATGACCTGCCTAAAGTGGATTAATCACTCTGTATGATGATCTTCTAGTGGTAAGTTAATATACTGAAACTGGCAGTCTAATTTATTCAGTAATTTGTATAATTTGATCTCCCAAACTTGACCACCAGTGTATAAACTTAAAATGGAGTTCCTGACTCTAAGCTGCAAAGCAGGCCCCAATCCTGTTGTTAGCCTTAATATACAATTATATGAAGCAACCTACTAGTCATATGCAAAATCGTAACAATTATATGGTCATGAAGAAATACAGTTGGTTTTTGTCTGTATCTTTACAAGTTGATTTGGATGATGGAAATTGTCCAACTTTTGCTAATCGAATTAAGGGCATATATGTCTTCACAATACATTTCCATACAGGACAAAACTTATCCGCTTAATACTCAGTGAGCATTTCCTTTGTAGAAAGCCTTATGGTAGGAGTGAGGGACATAGAAAGCAAAATTCACTGGGCACAGCAGTACACACCTGTAATCCCAGCTTCGTGAGAGGCTGAGGCAGGAGGGTTACAAGCTAGCCTGAACAATTTAGTTAGACCCTGTCTCAAAATAAAATTTAAGAGGGCCATAATGTGGCTCAGTGGCAGAACACTTGTCTGGCATGTGTAAGGCAGTGGGCTCATTCCTAGTACAGAAGGAAGACAGGAAATGAAAATTCACGGCTGTTGACCCCAATCTAGTTTGGAGAAAAGAGTTCTACAAATAAAATATTAAGTCATTAAGAACAATATGAGGGGCTAGAGAGGTGGCTCAGTGGTTACAGTGCTTGCCTTGCATGTGTGAGTCCGCGGGTTTGAACCCCAGCACCACGTACACAACGATGTGTCAGAGCAACAAAGACCACATTAAAAACTAAATAAAATTGATCTCTTGTTCTCTCTCTCACTGTCCTTCTCTCTTGAAAGAAGAAAGAAAGAGAGAGAGAGAGAGAAAGAAAACAATATGAGCCATCACAAACAATAGTAAGGACAGTCCAGCTGAATTTATAGGAGGGGAGCATTGCTGTGGGTTAACACAGTTATGAATGCTTCACAAAGAAAGGGCCTTAGAAAGGACTAGGAATTCCATGGTGAATTCCACTGGAGGAGGAATGACCAGAAGCTTACACTTGAAAGGTCATTTTGGATGGAAGGGGATTTGGTCTAGATCTGCAAATCAGACTGCAAAGGTGGTGAAGGCAGACAGTGTTTATTGCTGATAAGGTCAGATGCTGTGTGCCACTAGGAAGACTCAATTTGTTAGGTGACTCTCGCCATATTGAGTACCCATTCTAATGCTTGGACCACAAACATGTTGGAGCCTCATGTCATGACAAAAATCCAATTTGTAATGTTGGTAAAGGGTTTTACATGAAGTTCACATGGCTCCAAATGTATTTAAGTGTTCAATGAATGTGCTGCCTTTGAAATCTTAGCCCTGTTCCTATGTAGTCTAATAATAGAATCCCTATAATTTTCCTGCTCCTTTAATTAAATTTATTCACTCAGCAACAAATGCCAGAGTGCCTACCATGTATTTGGCTGATTCTTTCCTATAAAGAGTTTTAAGACATAAAAATAAGATAAATGCTCAAAAAAAAGTTTAAGATCTATTCGACAAATGGTGCTGGACAAACTGGAGATCCACTTGCAGAAAATTGAAATTAGATCTTCTCTCTCACCTTGCACAAAAATCAAATCTAAGTGGATCAAGGAACTAGGAATTAAACCAGTTACCATACAACTTGTAGAAGAAAAGTTAGGCCCAAAACCCCAGCATTTGGGAGTAGGCAAAGACTTTCTCAACAAGACTCCTGAAGTGAAAGAATTAAAGTAAAAAATCAGTGAGTGAGATGCCATTAAGCTAAAAGCTTTTGTGCAGCAAAGGAATTGGTCAAAACTGTCAAGAAACAACCTACAGAATGGGATATAATCATGGCCTGTGATTCTTCTGACAGGGGACTAATATCCAGAATTTACAAAGTACTCAAAAAACTTAATATCAAATACACAAGCACTCCAATCAATAAATGGGCCAAAGATCTTAACAGAAGCTTCTCAACAGAGGACATTGAGCAAGTCAATGAATATATGAGAAAGTGCTCTAAATCACTAGTAATCAGAAAAATGCAAATGAAAACTACATTAAGATTGTACCTCACTCGGGCTGGAGCAGTGGCTCGGCGTCGTCAGTTACGGCGCTTGCCCAGCATGCCCAAGTACACGGGTTCAAACCCCAGCACCCATGTACACAACTAAGTGTCAGAGCAACGAAAGCCATGTGAAAAACTCAAGAAAAATTGATTCTCTCTCTCTCTCTCTCTCACTGTCCTTCTCTCTTTAAAAAAATTTTTTTCACCTCACTCCAATCAGATTGGCAAAAATGAAGAAAATAAACAATAACAGATGCTGGAGGGGTTGTGGGGAGATAGGAACACTAGCGCACTGTTGGTGGAACTACAGACTGGTCTAGCTGCTCTGGAAAGCAGTGTGGAGACTCCTCAAAAAATTATGGTTGGATCCACCATAATACCCAGCTATCCCTCTTCTGGGAGTTAGAATCAGCACATTACAGTGACACAGCTAAATCCATGTTCATAGCAGCTCAATTTACAATAGCTAAATTATGGAACCAACCCAGATGCCCCTCACTGGATGAATGGGTACATATATACCATGGAGTTCTAGTCAGCAATTAGAAAAAACAATATTGTGGCCTTTGAAGGTAAACGGATGGAGATGGAAGAAATCATGCTGAGCAAAGTTAGCAAACCCAGAAAATCAAGGGTTGAATGTTTTCACTCATTTGAGGAGGCTGGAGCTAAACCCTGGCCTGTTTGAAAGGTAGGTAATCTCATGTATTAGACCCAGCAAAGACACAGTAACACAAAATCTAGGGCAAGCATAGATGGGAAATGGGGTAGGTGGGGGAGGGGAGAGGCAGGGAGAATAGGGAGGGTAATGGGGTAATTCTGATGTAAGAGTATATGCATATCATATTGTTACTTTAAATGCATTCATGATTGTACAATAACTCAATTCCTTAATGAAAAATATCTTTTAAAATACAGCAAAAAAAAAGAGTTTAAGATCATACTACATGTAAAAATGACTAAAAGAAAGATGTGTCATGAAGGATCCCAGATAAAAGAACTTATATCCAGTTGAGGAGGCCCTTAAAGACAGGCAGAATTTGGCGAGCAAAGCCTGGCAGAAGGCAGGGAGGGTGGGGGGCTGAGGTGGTGGAGCTGGAGAGTCCAGCTCTGCATTCATTGAAAGGTGAATGGAAAGTAGGTGTCCAGGTTTTAGGAGAAGACACCATACAACCATGAAAGTGACTCCCTCTTTTGTCTTTCAAAGATACTATTTTTTAACAAACAGCCAGATGGTCCTTGCATAATTAGTAAGATGAACCCTGAAGTTTTCAATAACAATGAAACAGCTCACGGTACAATATTAATATAAGCTAATCCCAGCTTTCTTTGGTGAGAAAGGTTCATTTAAATGCTTAAGAGGTAAAAATCTGTAATTATTTATTCTAGTAGTAGGAGAAAGCTTAAATCTGGTTTTTCTGGAACATCTCCAGGGGAATACTATTCAAAAAAATTTTAAAGGAATTAATCATTGATATATGCAACAGCATGTATCTTAATGGTTAGTTTTCATTTGCAGCACAGATGAATCTCAGAATAGTTACACTGAGTGAAGGAATCCAGACCTCCCCCTGACAAAATAGAACAAGTACCATCTGATCTCATCTATACAGAACTCTGGGAAATGCAAACTTTTTTCCAGACACGGAAGGGTAGGAGGGAGGATTACAGAGGGACATGAGGGAATCTGGGGATGATGGACTTATTTACTACTTTGATTGTGGTGATGATTTCACAGGTATGTGTCTCAGCTGTACATTTTAAGCATGAGTTTACAATATGTAAATTACACCTTAATAAAGATGTTTGGGTGCCATCAACTTCAACTCCTTTCCTTTCCTTTCTTTCTTTCCACTGCTGGGAATGAACCCAGGGAATGGGAGGTAAATGCTCTACCACCGAGCTACCCTGCAACTCAACTTGGTCTTTCATGCCATTTAATGTCAAATCTAAATAAAAGATTATTATAAAGTTTTAAGTTCTGTGTGTTTTAATTTATGGACCATATAAGACATGATGGTGATGAAGACAAAAGTACTTACATGACAAACTATTACAGGTAACTGATTAAGGGCCTTGCATAAGGTAAAATGATACATATGATAACAATACTTTATTCCTATAGATAGAAATTGTCAACTCTATTAGGAAGTAATAAATATTACGGAATATTTAAGTTCAGAGCACAAGCAGTGGAATAAACAGTCCCTGTTAACATCATGCAATAATGTAAAAACAGACAATTTGTTACTTCTTCATTTTGATGTAACTCCATACACAATATTGCCATGTTGAACACGGAATATATCATTGAAACGTTTTTGACAGTGTTCAGATTTTCTGTTAGCCACTCAAGAAGGCCCCGGTTACATTTCTTTCTTCAGGGTGCAGATGAGTACCATAGTGCAATCTGTGCTGCTCGATCCATGCAGTTGATTGGGGATCCTACATTGTTACTTAGCATCACAGCTTTCCCATACTAAATGCACACATGCGCACAAACACAAAACAAATAAAAAATAAACTACTTGATTCCTGCCTGAAGATCAGTCTATTCAGGAAAACAGATGACTCATAATTTGAATATAGTATAATGAGTTCTATTAGAGCAAAAGTACAGAAAACATGTAAGCTTCAGTGAGCACCTGGAGTAATGGAGAGCTTAGAGAAGTCCAGTGGAAAGAAGTTTATCTAAAATGAAAGCATCAAGAGTACAGAATTAGGGTTGGAGCAGTGCGCCAGCAGTTACAGTGCCTGACTGGCATGCAGGAGGACGCGGGTTCAAACCCCAACACCACATATGGAACAAAGTGTCAGAGCAACAAAAGTCATATGAAAAACTAAATAAAATTGATTCCCTCTTTCTCACTCTTAAAAAAAGAAAAAAAGAGTAGAGAATTAAGGAAATAGGGGGCTAGAGGGTTAAGGATGGATCAGATTCTGCTGTACCCTATAAACTACTTTATCTAAAAGCAAATTGGGAAGTTTTTGAAGTATTTTAAACCAGGGAATGAAGTAATTAGACTTGTATTTTAGAAATAATATTCTGGTTGCAGTATAGAGAATAGATTAAAAAGAGATAAGATTAGAGACAAGAAGACAAATAGAGGTTGTTAAGAGTAATTTAGGTACAAGATGATGGTACTACTTCACTAGGATTGTAGAAATGGAAATGCAGAGAAGTGGGTGTATTTGAAAGATGTTCTGGATATACAATGAATGTGACTTGTTAAAGGCTAACTGCGGAAAATTAGAAAGAGGGAAACACCAAAGAATAGTTCTATGTTTCAGACTCGACAACTGAGTAGATGGTGGAGCCCAGAAAGCTGGGGAGCAGTTTTGAGGAAAGATTATAAAGCTGTTTTCCTGCTGTGAGCTACGACATATCTAAGAACAGATATATGTTTGACAGTTGGCTAGAGAGATGTTGAATTCCTAAGCACACACATCATCATTAGCACCATGGGAGAAGACAAAAGGCGCACCAGATTTCTTTCAGGAAATGTGCTTTCACTGAATATAGACACACAGAGAGCAGATGGAAGATGCGCAGAGAGGACTGGAAGGAACAGCCCAGGAAGCTCCTGCCTTCTGTCTCAGGTGGGCAGGCAGAACCTGCTGTTCTACCTCTGTGCTCCTATTGCTTTCCATCTATACATTTGTTGAAACACCCCTCATTTGTCATGGAATATGTTTATCTTTTTTTTTAAGACGGAGAAAGAGAGAATCAACTTTATTTTTCCATCTGGTTTTTGTTGCTCCAACACTTAGTTGTTTATGGGTGCTGGGATTTGAACCCAGGTCCTTTCGCATGCCAGACAAACTTTAACCATTGAGCCACGGCTCTGGGCCCAGAAAATGCTTATTTTTGTCTCTCCTAGTAAACTATATGGATCTTAGGCCAAGGATTATGTCATACTCATCTCTGGATTCTAAGGAGTTAGCATAGTGCCTGCAGACAGTCTTTACTGTGACTTTTTTTTTTTTTTAAAGAGAGGGACATCGAGAGAAAGAGAAAGAGAAAGAATGTTTTTATTTAGTTTTTCATTGCTCTGAGACTTCGTTGTACGTGATGCTGGGGTTTGAACTCACATACTCATGCATGCCAGGCAAGCGCTGTTAATCGCTGAGCCACCACTCCAGCCCCTTTACTGTGACTTTTATTAAATAATTCATGATGAGAAAATATTCTACAGAACTTTGTATTCTGTGCATTTCAAGTACAAGGCCTATTACGCCCATGATTGCATCCCATATAAGAACAGAAACTAATCCTTATCCTGAAGGTATGCAGCTCTTTGGAGAAGTCTCTGAGCCCTGTCTCCTGTGTGCCTTGCCTGCCAGAGTGTAGGAAATCAATTCATCATATACCACAAGGAAATTCAGCAGAGAGAGTAAGCTGAATACTACCGCTGCTGTTTGTGGAGCAGCCCCTACAGGGACCTAGCAATTACCCTACACCACAGATCCGGAGACACCCCTACAAAGATAAAGCTGAACACTGCCTGAAACACTTCAGCTTGTCAGCTTTGCTCAAAACTTCTTGGGTCCCAACGTTTCAGCTCTACCATACTTGTCACAGCTTAGAAGACAGCACCCTGGCCATCCATCAGCTTCCTCATTTCTTATCTCCAGACTGCTCTGTGCACCTGACAGTGCCACCCCCCCCCCCGCTCCCCTGCATACACAAAATACCCATTCTAGCATGGGGTTTGCAACCTACTCCACTATAAATGAACTCCCCTATGCTCTGCTTCTTGGATGGATGCTTTTCTGTTTTCTTTACTTCTTTAAAGGACAGCTTACTTTGCAATTCCTTCAAATTCTGTGTACCAGAAGGCTCCGAATTGCTATTGCCATTAAGTATCTCAAAGCGTCTTCCAAACCACTTTGTCCTGTAAAATCTTGGACTCCTTCAAAGCTCATTCCATTCCATTTTGTCGCCCTTTACCTTGCTTTGTCTTTAGCTAACATTCATTAATCTGCAGATTATTCTCCCCACAGTAAATTACACCCGGATCATGTTATTCCTTTGAATCCCAATTTGTTTAAATCATTTACTAAACTTCGACCTTTATGTGACGAGTTGGTTCATCAGCCACAATTCTCCACTTTTGTAAAATGGTTGTTGGTGATGGGTATGCCTGCTACAAACTCATCAACGCCTCTATTTTTATAACGCTGCCTTTTCTTCTAGTTTATTTTTTCTCAAGCAAGACAGGCAAAGCTTTATTCAAATCACCAAAAATAATAATATTTCATGGAGAGGGAACTTATAAGCAAATGTATAGCTGCATATTTTCTTTACCATTGATATTGAGTCCCTCTAAAATACTTTAGACTACTTTGGAACTTCTAAGTACAAACTAAAATTTGTTGGATTTACTTAGCATCAGAAGTATGAAAATAGTTCACCAAATAATTAAAAACCACTTGTTTAATCATAATAACTAAACAATGTGGTTTACTCTAACAACTGACAACATTTACCAAAACCATCTAAACTATGTACACTTTCAGCAGTGCATCACTGTTTTTTCCTGCTATTATAAATGGTGTGTGCAGGGACTGAAGCAGTGGCTCAGTGGTTACAGCGCTTGCCTGGCATGTGCAAGGTTGCAGGTTCAAACTCCAGCACCACGTACACAATAGAGTGTCTGAGCAATGAACACCGCATGAAAAACTAAATAAAGTTAATTCTTTCTCTCCCTCACTGTCCCTCTGTATTTAAAAAAAAATACACACACACATACATATAAAAAAACAAATGGTGTGTGTAGTGGCAAGTGTTGTGTCAGAGCACTTTCAGGCACCCAGAAGGTAATTCTTAACATAAATAACTATAAAAACGAGAGCAACTCAAATAGCAGGGCCTGCGGTGGACCTGTTTGTGCTCTCTGTAGAGGCAATCCACAACTGTATTAGCTCTTCACCTGGAAACAAAGGTGCAAAGCTAGACAGAGGAGTTCGTAGAGAACTCTCAAAGCTTCAGTCAAGGACTGGAGCAGTGACTCAGCAGTTGGAGCCTTGCCTGGCATGCGTGAGGACCCAGGTTCAAACCCCAGCACCACATACACAACTAAGTGTTGGTGAAGAAATAAATTTTTTAAAAATTCTCTCTCACCTTCTTAAAAAAAAAAAAACACTTCAATCAACTGCTCTCGATTTCTTGGCATACCAGTGTCATAAGCAGACTCTGGGAAGAAGTCATCACGGTTGTCTGCTAAAAACCAAGGAAGAGATCAAAGTGCTTTGCATTTTTCTTCCTCTTCCTCCTTCTCCTCCGAAAAGGATATTTGGAAGTTTTACAGTCACAGCCAGTATTGTATGCAAGATTCCAGGAGAGGACCTTGTTTATTTCGTAAGTTCTTCTCTTCAAAGCCAGTGGCTACAGCACTGCATGCCTTGCTGGGAACTGAGGAGCAGGTGAGATGCTCACAGAGCGCAGGGGTTCTCCTTGTCAGGGGCAGAAGAGCCCGGGCTGCTCTCAGCTTGTCATACATAGAACGCTGGGCAAACCACCTCAGACTGCAGTACTCCTGGCTCAGCTCTGCATCTTTTAGGGAGGCCGGTTCACTTGTGGCTGGAGACTCTGTGGACGGTGGCACAGACTGTTCCAACAAGGCAGGGTGGGAGAAAGCTCCTCCTGGCTCCCATTAGTGTTAGTGCCACTTTTCCTTAATTGAAAGAAAAAACAGAGGAAGTTATCTTTTATACTGAATTTATTCATACAGTTAGAACAAAACCATCAGGAGAGTGTAATCAAAGGTGATTTTTAAAAATTTTTATTAAGGAGTAATTGTACAATCATAAATGCATATAAAGTAACAATATGATATGCATTTGTTCTTTTTTTTTTAAAGAGAGAAGGACAGTGAGAGAGAGAATCAATTTTTATTTTTTCACATGGCTTTTGTTGCTCTGACACTCAGTTGTGTACGTGGGTGCTGGGATTTGAACCTGTGTACTTGCACATGCCGGGCAAGCACCATAAACACCGAGCCACCACTCCAGTCCCCTATGCATTCGTTCTTAAATCACAATTACCCCCACATCGCCCACACCCCAGTTGGTCTGGATCTCTTATCTGGACTCTACCAGTGCTTTTGATGTCCATCTGTGTTTTCCCTTGCCTGGAATCTCCCAACGCACGTATCTATATTCAGCTGGGTACTATGCCTCCACTCCCTTCCATCTTTGTTCTTCTCTTCTGTTACCCAACTCACAATTCTGAGTCAGTCCTTTCATCTGCACGACCCTGTGTCATCCAGTTGGGGTTCTGGCAATGATCCTAAAGTCAATCAACTTCTCTGATTCCTAAACTCAACTCTGTGATTAACACTTCATTAATGCTGTGTCTCCAGTACACTGTGTTCTAAACCATCTCCTTTCTCGGCAAACCTGCTAAAACCCTATCCCCTCCTAATTTACAAATAATTACTATTGCTTCTTACTTAACAAAATACATTGATGGATCTTAGTATAAACTTCTCTCACAACTACAAATTTACTTATACCCATTCCCGTACTTTAGTTTTGGAAATAGGTCTTTTTCAAGGCTCACCTTTCCTATCTTCTTTAAAAATGACCTGGCTCTATCAACTTTCCCCTCCTTTTCTACAAGTTCCCTTTATTCAAATTACATTCATGCTCAAATCTGACTGGTTTGCTTCCCACCTTTGGGGGAGCATCATTTTTCAAGCATGGAGGAGAAGGCAGCAGATGAACTCTCCTCCTGCCAAGTTGTCTACTGGTGCAGATCAAAGCCCTGCACAGGCCGAGGACCACACCTTTGCAGGAGATGAACACCAGGGAGGTGTACTGGGGGGAGCTCACTGAAGCAGAGGACAACACAAAATGCCAATGTTCAACCTCACAGTCATGTACAGGTGGCAGAAGAGCAGAGATGAAACAGGTGCACATCTGTGGCAGCAAGAGCTGTTTTCTGGGGCTGGACTGGTGGCTCAGCAGTTAAGCGCTTGCAGGGCATGTGTGGGGATGCAGGTTCGAACCCCAGCACCACATACACAACAAAGCGTTGGAGCAACGAAGCCCACATGAAAAACTGAATAAAATTGTTTCTCTCCCTTTCTCTCTCTCTCAAAAAAAAGCTGCTTTCTGCTTTTGCCTGACATACTGAAATATGTACCCAAGTTACAAAGCATGAAAAATATAAACCAAGGCTCAGAGAGTGGCCAAGGAGAAGTCATTATTCTAAAGGGCCAAGTGGCCACAAGAGGAAGAGGAGCCATGGAATGGGACATGGAAACAATTTCCAGAAATAAAGATAATTTTCTCTGTTGAACCGAACTTTGCCTTTTTTCCTTTTAGATTCTCTGATTTCATGGGGGTAGGTGCCTGTGTCCAACTGAGATTTTGTTTTTTGACGTCTCTCTTTATAGCAGAATGAAATGTTAAACTAGTTTGCTTTTTTTCTGAGAAAAAAAAATCTCTCAAATATCATGACACCTCTTTTAATCTGATCTCCTTTTGGTTTCCTCCTGCATGTCTCCTTCCCACCTCAGTCAAAGCTTTTTGGCATTCTCTTAATGTCTCTATGTTCACCTTCTGTTTAGTCTTCAACTCACTCCCCTGCTTCTACACCCACTGCTCTGGGAAACTAAGTTTTCTAATTAACAAAGGACTTGCTAGGCAGCCACATTCACTTTTTGGCCTGAAGCAAAACACTGCGGATGGGGTGCACACACTCTAGTTTCTTGATTCGTAATTATAATATTTTATAGCACGACAGTCTAGTAATCTAATCATTAGCCCATCTTAACAGACAGCTCTTTGTCACCTTACTACAGACATGTCATCTGGTGGAGTAGTTAATTCTGCAGAACACTGTATCTTGACCAAAAGATCCAAGGATTATAGTTTCCAGTTCATGGATTTGGTAGATGGTCTTAGACACTTAAAAGATTTGTTTCTCAGGACTGGAGTAGTGGCTCAGTGGTTTTGGTGCTTGCCTCACATGTGCAGGGATGTGAGTTCAAACCCCAGCACCACCTACAAAACAAAGTGTCAGAGCAATGAAAGTCACAGGAAAAGCTAAATAAAATTGATTCTCTCTCACACACTGTTCCTCTCTTTAAAAAATTTACCTCTCTACTATAAAAGGAAATCCAAGGCCAGCATAACATTGAGTTATGAAAAAAAGAAGTTGGAAACACCAAGCAGTGCCAGCATATTTTGTATACATCAAAAGGATGACACATTGCTTAAATAAAACTATTAACATGCAGAGTTGGAAATATTCATTCATTTGTATCAACAATTCTAAGACGTTCTAAAGAGCAGACAGCATTTAATCTGTTTTAAACCCCTAGGCAAAACAATCTCATCCAGGAATGGGGTTAGCTGGTCTTGAAACCAAAAACCTGCCTTCAAGTCCTTGCTCTACCATCAACAGTTCTGCAACCTTGAACAACAAGCTGATAAAAGTGAGGGACACAGAAAAATGAGTGTGCATGGCTCTCCTTTAGCAAGTAATTCAATGCTTCTGACATCTCTGCATCTGTAAAGAAGGCATATCACCTACAAAAGCAGCACTTCGGAAGTTACAAAGTACAGTGATGTTTTAGACATCATTTGAGAGTCTTTTTTCTTCCTGACAAATTATGTCACAATCCTAATTTTGTTTATTTTAATTTTCATATAATCTGTTCATCACATCCCCCTGGGACTGAACCCAGGAGCACTTTACCACTAAGTACTAAGGCTGGCCTCTAAACCTGTGATCCTCCTATCTCAGCCTTCCAAGTTAATGGGATTATAGGTTTGTGCCACCACACCCAGTCAATCTCACCATTTTGCCACATTCATGTCAAATATTTTTTTCTGAAATAAAGAGCATGTAAAGCCACCTATGCTCCCTCTCTCCTCTAAGAGAACTAATGTTTTTGTTTTTATGATTCCCGAGCCTATTTTTACTTCACATGACAATATACATAAACCATACTTAGTATTGCTTTACATTTTAAAATCTACATGTAGAATATATTATGTCAACCGACTTGCTTCTTTGGAGACTGCCATAGTTTGAAAAGGTAATCCTTGATTTCACTTAATGTTAACGTTCATTTTAACAGCAGAACATTATATGAACCTAGCACAATTTTTTCTTATGTTGACATTTTATTTCCAAACTTCCTAATAAACAATGCTGCACTAAACATTCTTGTACAGGGCTATCTGGCAAATACATGGGAAAGTTTACAGGGCATACAACCAAGTGATATTGCTGATTCGTAGGATATGCATGTTCCATTCTACTTAACGTTTATTGCTGACTTCCTTCATAATAAGCATACCCGGGGCTGGAGTAGTGGCTTAGTGGTTACGGCACTTGACTGGCATGCGCAAGTACACGGGTTCAAACCCCAGCACCCACATACACAACGAAGCGTCAGAGCAACGAAAGCCATGTGAAAAACGAGAAATAAAAATTCTCTCTGTCCTTCTCTCTTTAAAAAAGTAAATAACAAGTATACCCATTTATACTTAAGAGTGTCTGAGGATTCCTAGATTGTTCTACATCACCACCTACTTCTGATATTGACTTTAAAATTTTACCAATTTAATAGGTGTGAATTTTATAGTATTTTGATTTTGACCCAACTTTTGATTCCTCAGCACCATTATTTCCTATCTGGTCAGGGGAGAGAATCGATTTTATTCCTTTCTTTCATCTGGCCTTACATTCTCCAACACTTAGCTTCATATGTGGTGCTGGGGTTTAAACCTGGGTCCTCCCCTACAACAGACTGCTGAGCCACGACTCCAGCCCATCTAAATTTTTGACTATGATCCTTTGGTCTTTCTTGCCAGCTTCTCTTTGTTTACCCCCTCCGCCAGCAGTCTTATCCAGCTCATATCACATACAACTCATCTCCTCACTTTCACACTAGCTGCTCTGACACGTCTTCACTTGCATGTCCCAAAAGCATCTAAAATTGTCTGAAATGGATCTGTCTTTCCCTGCTTCTTCACTAAGCCAAAACCCTGGATTTCAGTTGACTCAGTCAGTTCCTTTTCCATTTACTAGCCTCTTCTCCTGCTACAGTCCTGCCCTCTTAAATAACTCCTGTCCTCTTACTTTCCTCTCCATATTTACTTTGTTGTCCTTACTACTTCTTGTCTAGGGCTATGCTGACCAGCCTTTAGAAGCAAGCATTTTGCATTTAGTACACACCTGGGTTTGACTCTAAGTCATTTATAAACTGTAATCACTGGCAAGTTACAAACTTCATTGCTTTGAGTTTTAATTTTCCTTTAAATAGAAAACACTACCTAAATCCTGTGTTTCTTTTTTCCAAGGATTAAATAAAGCTAACAAATGCAATGTTTGTCTGGCATATAGGAAGAATTCGGAGAATGAATTATTTTTTTATTATTAGCACAACTGCCAAGGTTCTAGATTGATCTTGGTGCCTCCAATCATGCTTCTTATTCCATCACATTGCAAAGAATTATTTCAAATGAGTACTATATTCAAATTCAAAAATTGTCCCTCATTTATATTTATATATAAATAAATAAATAAATAAATAAATAAAATTTGGTCCTCCAAATATATTTAAAATTGTCCCTCATTTATATATATATATATATATATATATATACATATATAAATAAATTTGGTCCTCCAAATACTAATGATTGAACCCAGGGATGCTCTACCACCCACTGAGCTATATCTGCAGATCTTTTATTTTTTCATTCATTCATTTATGGAAAACGCAGTCCTGCAAGGCAAATTGGCACTTGATTGACAAAACTGCATATCTAACTCTGAATGAAGTGCCAATTTGTTCCCCTACAGGATTGCATTTTCTATAAATGACCAAAGCATTATCATAAATTTTAATTGTGAAAGGAACCATGATTCTAGGATAGCTGGAACTCAACATGAGAGGGTTGCCTGACAGTGTAGAACTGGGTAGTGTATTCAGAGACTGCATGTAGCCCAGCATGATGCTGCACACCTGTAATACCAGACTCTGGAGGCTAAGGCAAGAGGATTGCCAAGTTTTCAGGCCAGTCGGAGGAATTTAGCGAAATCCTGTTTTTGGTGATAGGGGAGAGAGAAAAAGGCAGGCAGGCCAATGACTAATTCTGACTCCAGATCATTTAAATCAGAATCTTTCCTAGTGGGCCGAGGCATCAAGGTTTGTTTTTATAGTTCCCCTGGGCCTTTAAGATAGGACTGTCAAGTTTTTGACTTAAAGGACTCAAGTGCCTAACCCAAGTCAAGAACAACTATGGACCACAGGTATTGACTGTGATGGTCACTGGCTATAAGTGTCCAGATAGAAACACAGGGTTTCTATGAGTTTGAACCCAACTACCATACCACAAAGCTCTAAAAGAAGGGAAAAAGAGGGGGTGGGAGTTTGGTGGCTCAGGAGTTTGGTGGCTCAGCAGTTACGGTGCCTGACCGGCATGTGCGAGGATGCAAGTTCAAACCCCAGCACCACATACACAGCAAAGTGTTGGAATCACGAAAGCCACCTGAAAAACTAAATAAAACTGATTCTCTCTTAAAAAAAAAAAAAGTGCATTGTAATTACTAACAATGTGGCCCATACGTTAACCCCAGAAACTGAGGTGACCAGGCAGAAACAGGAGCATCCCAACTTCAAGGCCATCCTGGTCAATTCACGGAGACCTTGTCTCAAAAATAAATAAATAAATAAATAAAAGATTCCTTGTCTCTCTTTCCTTGTAATGATTAAAAGCAGAGATACCAGGCTATTAAAAGTTTTCTAGGAGTCTGGTGCAGTTGGCTCAGCAGTTACGCTTGCCTGGTGTGTGCAAGGACAGGGGATCGAACCCCAGCACCATGTACACAATGACATGTCAAAGCAACGAAAGCTGCGTGAAAAACTAAATAAAATTGATTCTTTTTCTCTGTCTCTCTCTTAAAAAAAAAAAAAAGTTTTCTAGGTAAATAGTTCCCAGTGCTCTTATGTTATTTTAAAGAAAACAGTGGCCATCTTTAGGGTAACCTAATTCCAGCAGGCATCAAATAACCTGAGTAGTTGCTTGCTAAAGACATGAAGGATGATTCACTGCCAACCAGTGCCATAAAGAAAAGACAACAGGAAATTAGAGGATGGTCCTTCAGGCATCTGCTTCCTATAAGACACAACCATTCCTCTGAGAAACTATAGAAAAAAATTACATGTGAGAAATATATTCTTAACATAAATAAAATTTTATGGATGTGTAGTATTTTGAAGAAATTCCTGAAGTTCAATAGAAAAGAAAAAGAGCAAGATGAACAGGAATACTGTGTCAATTATAGATAAGGATAAAAAATATGTGAGACTCTGCAGGTGACCTGAAAGTTAATAGTACTTTATTGCTATTGTCTACAATCTGTAGGGCAATAATATTCACAGCAATTAACAAGGGTTTAAATATCTACTATGCACTGTCCTAGTCACTACCTTTATACCAAAATGTACCTAGTGTAAATCCTTACGATTTCACACATCACATTAAAAATGGATTTACACAAGTCTGAAGCAAAGCACTAATCATTTCACTTCTTGTTGTAATTGGATTATCCCCCCAGCCAAAAAACACAATCCTAGTAGGTAAATGGAAAATGCTAGGTCAAAAGAAATGTTTGAAAAAATACGCAGGCTCTTTAAAACTTTTTTAAGTCATAAAAAATTACATGTGAAGCAGTTGGTTCTTCTTAAGAAACAAATGTTAACCGTACAATAATGCTAGCTAAATACATGTTTCTGAATATTTTTATTATTATTGCTAAAGGAATGAAGAATTAGAATTTAGTATTGCAGAGTTCAGAACTTAGAAGAATAATCTAGGAGGGATGTTATTACCTACTTCTTTAAACAGCCATCTTTATTTTAAGAGATACTAAGCAGCAGTATGAGTACTTGAACACAAATAAGAATCTCATAAAGAAAGATGAGAGGTGGCAGTTAATTATTTGTTTCTAATAAAGTTTTAGAAGAACACTTTACCAATTTGTGGTGAGGCATTAGGCACAATACAATGAACGGAAAAAAAAACACAAAAAAACGTGTAAACCAAAGTAAACAGACTGCAAATTTATAGAAGCCCAAAGGTAGAATCTAACTATCGTAGGTTGAGCTTAGAATGTTGGAGAGGTAACTACATAAATTATTACGCTGAAAGCATGTGATCCAGAACACACTCCAAAAATCACTTCACTACCTATGTCATTTCTAAATGAGAAGACAATTTGCATTTATTGAGGCCAAGTTGAAGATTTAACAGCAGCAGCAATCTGTGGGTTACAGGAAAAGTTCGAGCATATTTTTCTCATCATCAATGTTTTTAATAAGGAAGAATTATACCAATTGTATGAAATAATGCAGACCCTTAAAGCAGAGGAAAAGGTCTGATTTTAAAAATATGAAATACCACAGTATGGTTTTGTTAGACTGACAAGTGTCAACTTGACTTTTGGTACAAGCAGCCTTGAAACAAAGTCTATGTTTTGCTTTTGGCACACACACTTCTAAAAGGCACTGAATATTTCCAATTTTGTCTACAGTTGACAAATTTTTAAAAGTTCTAATTTACATAATACCAGTTTTTTCTTTCTTCTAGCTATAGTGCCAAAATGAGTGCTTCAAAAGCAGCTGGATAAACCAATGGCTGAATTTCCAGGCATTCTTTCCTACAATATACTATTTCCCTCTCCTTTTGCTCATTTTCAATGTCATCAAAAGGGGGTAAGTCCTAAAGCAAATAGCAGTTTATACATAACTTAGAATATAAAAGATACTCTCCTGCTGTTAAAACAGCTTTTTTCCAGAACCTCCTCATAGTACCACTACTTTTATCTCAACATCAAACTCACAGGTTGCATACTGAAAGTTAAAAGTGCAATATGATAAATAACCACCTTTTCCAGAAATGTCTTATTGCTACTGGTTTTGAGATTTCTGAACATCAAAACCAGAACAAAACAATATTTCTGCTCCCCATGGTGCAACACAGTCATTTCATGGGACTTTGCTTTTAATTTAGATTTAGCACTGTGTTCAGTGCATTTATGACAGCAGAATATTAAGAAATCTTGTCTTCAACTTTAAAAAAAAGCATGAGCTAGAATAGGAAGACTGCTTTCCATCAGAAAGTTCTTCTCTGAATTTTCTTATTAGAGAATTCAACACTGACAATTTTCAAAGGCAAGGAGATACTTATCCTATTGGACATTTAGCTTTCCCCACACAGATGCTACACACGGCAATTGAAATATTCCTACAAATTGTACCGAAGAGAGATTTCCCTGAATTTGTCATAACCTACCTGAATCTGGACCGTGCTTTCCTGACATCTTCATAGTCAATTTTCATTTCACCGCCCTAAGAGCAACATACCAAGGAAGAGAGACACGAACAGGGCCTCATAAAGCCCACAGAAAAGCTCTTCACTAATACTGGCACTACTTTTAGTCATGCCATGATAGATCATACTTTATTGTTGTGCATAATAAATACAGAAAAATGGTGAAAATGTATGACTCAACTATCTAATTAAAGCTGAGCAAGCTAACCTAGTCAGATTTTAGGTTTCAATGAGAAATGACAAGAGTAACTAAATATAAAGAAAGACAAAAAGAACTTTACTTTCCTATGTTAATACAGGTCAAGGGACCCTTTCTTATCAAAAGGGTTGATAACACCAGTTCTTAGCAATAAACATAAGGCACTTGTTTGGATTACAACATCACTGCATTTTTTCCACTTGTTTTTCTAACCCTGTTTTTTTCCCACAGTATCATTTGAAATTAATAGAATGAGGCAAATGTGAGATGATTTAGCTGATACTACTCAGAGCCAAGAGGGTACAGTACAATGTTTTAGGGGTGAAGTCTGGACATAAAATGACCCCAGTCAAGGTCCTCTGATACCAGACAATGTATCCACTATCAAGTAAACCTGAAAGAAAATAAAAGATTTATTCAATAGTTCCAGTAAAATTGGGTTGAAATACAATATACATGTTAGGAATTTAGCTCCTCACAGGTGGCATCTGCATTTAGAGTTCTGAGTACTTTCCATTCTAAGACAATCTACATCTTTTGAAAACTGTCAAGACATATAGATGAATTTCATTTCAATATACAGTAGAGTTTAAACAGAAATCATACATATACCCCCTTCATATGGCTGGTACCTCCTCCAAACACCTCATTAGTGGCAGAGGTAGCACTAGTGTTCTTTCCCAACAATAAGAACTTCAGTTGCCACTCACAGGAGAAGTTAAAAAAAAAAAAAAAAAAGTTTATTTATTTATTTTTATTTTATTTTATTTTTTTTTTGCCATCTGTTAAGATGTTCCTGAGACAGGGCCAGTTAATAAAACAAAACAAAGCACTGGAGTTCCATTTGTAATTCTCTTTATATCACTAAACTATTAGACTGGGATGTGGAATGCAGGTCATGTACTATGAAAGAATCAATAAAACAATCAGGACTTCTGAAAATTCCCTTTAGAGTATATACTCCATAAACTGAAAGTACTACAAAAAATTCAATTATATATACAGCTGATTAATTTTACTTAATCTTATTTGCTCGTATCTTGCAAATGCAATGAGACTACTGAGCCTGAGGCTAGTTCTCAGTGTACAGGTTTGACATGTTTAAGGCTCATTTTCCCAATCAAAATAGCAATTTGGTTTTCCTTTCAGATTGTGAGTTACATTCATAGTACCTGCCACCATCCCACTCTCCACAAAGGCCGAATGCAGGAGGGGCACATTCCACTTCATTACGGAACTTCCCTGACACCAGCATTGGCCCATTCTAAAGAGCTCCACTGTACTAGCTTACAGTGTGTTTCGTTGCCTCTGGCTTGCACCTCTGTTTCCACCTGTGTATTTTCACATAAGCCCAACACAGATTAGTGGAAATATTCACACAATTGTTTTTCAAAACAATTTATTGCATCATATTTGGTACCTTATGTTTGACAACAAAAAAGAAATTACATCTGTAACTGCAGGAAAAAGAAGCTGGTCTGTTATTGGAAAAAAAAAAAATCTTGGGCCCTTTAAAAATTACAAAGTCTTGGGCTTGCCTGAAACAACTGAGCAAGAAATATATTCTTAGAAATGTAGGGCTTCAAGTATTACAAACCTGTGACACTGTGGAAAAATTCCAGAGGTATCTAAACTGCAGCACTTTTTTTCTGCATATCATGAACAAGGCCTGCTGAGGTTTTAACTATTAGTCTCTTGATCAGTCATAGAATGGTAGTCAGGAGTTCTGTCTGTAACTTCAAGCCATGGTAGATTTTCTTTTTTTTCACTCTTGGGTGAAAAATTCATGCTTGCTAATTAGTTGGTGCCACATCACAGTGCATTTGGTTCTTGCATTACAGTTTTAACAAGTTTGGCCAAAACAATGCTGAAAGGTTTGCATTGTTATTTTAGTTCTTCAAGTTTTAATTAAAATTGAGATTGTTCCAACTGGTTCCTTCAGTTAAAAACTGTGGTACAAGAACACCAAACTGATCATGTACAGTGAATTTTGGAAACACAACAAGCGTATTGAACACCTCCTAGGTTTCATATAATTCTGCTTGGTATCTATATGTCCCAGTTTCTACAACATCAAGCATCTGTTGTAGATTTCTCCGTAAATAGTGATTCACATTGCATACTTCCTATGGTCAGAATCAACCCCGGAACAAAATCAGTCAGATGCTAAAGCCCCAACAACTCTTTGTGCTCAGTGAAAGAATCCAGTGCTAAAACAGCATTTATGCTGTCTGAGATATAGTAAAATCTCACAAGACAAATTTAAAGTAATATTTCTGCCACACACCTGCTTTGTTAGCTGTAATAGCCTCCAGATTTTATATAAATTAGTTTAAAAACATGGGTGGGTAGGTAGGAATAGGATAAGGTATCTTTTTTGAATCCCTCAATTTTAGCAGCTTTTAATTTTTTAAGAAACTGAACCTATGTCCTGTAATGTTAGATATTTTATATATACTTTTTCAGCAGGATAAAAAACGTAAAACACTATTTGAAGGCAAGAACATTTACTCCTCTCATTCTGTGTAAGTTAGAGCAATGCAGCAGGTGCGTGACAAAAATATTATACACTAGATATGGTCCAAAGTCATCCATTTGCTTGTTTAATGATGTTCAAATTTCATTGGCCAGTTCTTCAGTTTCTGCGGAACTATCTCCATTAATTGTGATCTTCATATCCTCTTCATATCCAGGAGGCATGAAAGCCAAAGCATAAGGGAAAAGCTTATGACAACTTGCTCTATAAGCTTCAGCAGCTTCTTTACAGTCTCCTAGGCTACCAACACACAAAGCTTCTAATACCTCCATGCAAGTCTAAAGAGAAAAGAAAGGTCATGTTATAACTTGTTCAAATTTGTGAGACATTTTAACATTAACAGATTTCCAAAATAAAAAATTAATGGGCATACTTATGGGACAAAAATATTCCTGTGTACACATTCCATTAGAATGTTCTTTATAGGGGCTACGCAGTGGCTCAGCGCTCTTGGCGCTTGCCTGGCAAGCACAAGGACCCAGGTTCAAACCCCAGCACCACGAACACAATTAACTGTTGGAGCAATGAAGGCCATGTGAAAAACTAAATAAAGCTCTTTCTCTCTGTCTTCTCTGTCTTTCTCACTGTCCCTCTCTCTTTAAAAAAAAAAAAAAAAAAAAGAATGTTCTTTATAAGGCTTAAATCAACCATTTCTTTCAAATTGCAGAGGTTACATAAAAGCAGAGACAAATATATGAACAGAGACAGGATTAATGGAAGGCAAGCAAAGTGTACAAGGTGCTGTATTTAGAAGGACACTCTGAGCAAGTACATAAGACTATGCAGCAACTTCACTCCAGCCTAGCCTAGCCCTCTGTACAAATGTCAAAATTTACAATACCAATGCCCATTAACACAGGAAGGCATTGTGAATTTTTTGGAGGCTTACAGCCACCCCGCAAAAGCAAACACTGGTTCTCAACTTTGTATTCCAGTTAAGAAGCATCTTAAGGAATATCCACAAACTAAGTACAAAAGTGTTAAACCCAAAGTGATCATATCCAAGAAAAAGTGGACTAATAAAAAAAAAAAAACAATGATTCTTTTAATCACTCTCTAAATAAGTCTGTTTCTTATATCTTTAAACAATTCATGCTGACCAGCACTTCTCATGTTTTCTTTCTTTATCCTTTCACTTTGAAAATACTACTTAGGCCAGGCACAGTGGTGCACCCTTGCAATCTCAGCAACTCAGGATGCTGAGGCAGGAGGATCACAAGTTCAAGGCCAGCCTGGGAAAGTCTGTGACACCATGTCTGAAAATAAAAAATAAAAAGACAGGGGATGTAGCTCAGTGGTAGAGCACCCCTGGGTTCAATCCCCCATACAGAAAAAGAAAAAAAAAAAAAAAAAAAAAAAAAAAAAAAAAAAAAAAAAAAAAAAAAAAAAAAAAAAAAAAAAAAAAAAAAAAAAAAAAAAAAAAAAAAAAAAAAAAAAAAAAAAAAAAAAAAAAAAAAAAAAAAAAAAAAAAAAGACCACAACAAAAAGACCCCAGGAAAACATTACTTAACTTCCAGACACTTAATAATCTACAAACTTTACCAAGCTACAAAATATTCTTTCTGAAAATATTTCCTTATTTGTTATTAAATGAATATATGAAACTACCTTTCAGCAATAACTTCTGTATCAAGTTGAATATGCCATCAATTTAAACTAGAATCAACATTTTGCCATATCCTCATAACACTTCGTTTGTCTTTTTACGTTTTTTAACTTAGTGCCTGGTAAATAAATGTTAAATTGATCAAAATCTTCACTGAGACCACTGCTTGTTCAGAAAAGCAGACACTAATTGAAACTCAAAAAACAGGAAGTTTCTATATAATCAGTGAAATGTACCTCTAAATAATTATCTTATAGATGTGACTAGTTATAAAGTGCAAGTAGCCTAGTGCACACACATGTATACACACACTCTTAAAATAAATTTAAGATAAATTAAATTTCTGACACAAATCCATAATGGTTTGGAGAACAGTATGCATAAATAACAAAAAGAATTGTTTCTCTTGGTGAAAAGAAGAAGGGTAGTTAGGTTTTCTTTCAGAGAAATTATTTAAAAATTCTTTACCTGGAGGTTTCTGTTAGTGAGGGATTCATCAAGTGTTGTTGCCAATTCTATAGCTCGTTTTTGACTAGAAGGATCTAAATAATATACCATTTTGGCAGCTAAACAAGAAGAAAAAAGGAAATTTATTTTAAGGTAAAACCAATATTGTATATTCTACTCATTCAAATATAAAATGTGAGGTATATGTGCACAAAATGTATTGCATGTTAAACATGGAAAGACACTGTTACTTAAAAACAAAACAAAAATCCTGAGGAATAGTCCAACTGTTCAGAGTGGAAGAACAGATTAAGATATATTATCCAACAAAATATTGTGTAAATGGAAATGTGCACAAGGAGATGAAGAAATACAAATACTCTCTTGTCTTTGTGTGGTTAAAACCGTGGCAAGTTTTCTTTCTAAAATAAATACAACAACTTGTGGTGACGGGAATACTACATAAAAGGCAAGTGGGAGAGGGAGAAAAAGGGAGGATACTCAATCTCCATATGAAACAAAAGAGCTGAATTCAGGTTTCCACAAAGGCAATAAAAGCTGCTGGGCTTCTAAGCCAGGTATTTTAAAAGCATACTACTAAAGCACTATCCACATGGTCCCACCATGTCCAGACTTTGGCTCACAGACATAGACCTTGCCTTAGATTTTGTGTACTATGAGATGATTTCAGGTGTTCAGCATTGCCAAATCTGACACCGACATAATGAAAAGCTGACTGAGACCAAGAAGTAGGGTCACTAATGTGACCAATCTCACCATGTGGTTGAGAAACCTTTGGAACTGGTTTGTAGGAACAGTTTGAAAAAGTTAGGAGATGCAGGCTAGGGAAGGCTTCAAATGCTGTAAGCAGAGTTTAATGGGCTTCTGGAGTGAGTTCAGAAAACCAGAATGCTGATCAGACCACAGACAGTAAAGACTGTGCTCCTGGTGTTTCAGATGAAAACAACAACTCTACTGGTAACTGGATTAGTAGTCATTCATGTTACATTCTGGTAAACAACTTGTCTACATTTTGCCATGTTCAGAGACTTTGCCTGAGGGTGAATTTAAAGGTGAATGCTGAAAATGTTAAGACTATGGAGACTCTTGGATATGGACTGAATGTATTTTGCAATGTGAGATGGATGTGAACTTTTGGCGGCCTGGGGCAGGATATTATAGTTTGAACCTAGAAATGACCCCCCAAAGCTCATGTTTTAAAAATGTTCAGAGGTGAATGGTTAAATTATACGTCAGTGGAGCCTGATTGAAGGAAGTAGGTCACTGGGGCATGACCTTGGGAATTATATTTTGTGCCTGGCTCCAACCATGCATAATCTATTTGCCAGCTGCCATGAGGTGAGCAGCTTCCTTCCACCACACCCTTCCACTGCGATGTTCTGCCTCATCTCAAACCAAGCTCAATGGAGCTGGATAACCATGGACTGAGACCACTGAAATTGTGAGCCTGAAATAAACTTTTCCTCTGTTAAGCTGTTCCTGTCAGGTACTGACTGCACAAATCCTCCTCCTTTTTTGTTCCCCCTACATTTTTTACTGGTGCATTACAGATGTATGTAATGATGGGATCTGTTGTAAACTCATACATGCACACAATGTAACAGTATACTTTGGCCAATATTACTCCCTAGCACTTCCCCACTCTCTACAAATCCCTCTTCTTTATACCCAGCTAATTCTTATACACCCTTTTAGAAACAGCAAGACCTCATCCCCTTGTAATACCTACATCTCTTCCACCGAACTCCTATTATCTGTGCACACCTCTACCATTTTTCCATATGGAATTCTGTAATCAACATTAGGACTAATGAAAACGAAACATGTTCCCTTAAAAAAAAATATCACATACACATATTGCCTCTTGTGAGCTTTACCCTGTCAGTGATCCATTAAAATACTGAAGTTATTTTAGAAGGTTGATAGAAAGATAAAAATAAGGGGATTACCTGATAATCTGTGAGGCAATGAATCAGAATTCCTTTTCAGAAAAGTTTCATTGAAATTCTTTGGATTCGTTGCTCCAAAAAGACGATTCATTTCTTGTTTTAATACTGTTCTAACGGTATCAGGTAAATCTTTACTTTCACACACTGTTGAATAAATTAAAAGCAAACTCTTTTAGCATTTAGATGCTTGATAAAGTTTGTAGTACTTAAATCATCTACTTGATGAGATCAATGAAACTGCTTACATACAAAGATTAATACCTATAGATAATTCAGCACCTAAAGAGCTTACCTATAAAATTTAAATAATATGTAATATTGTTTCCTCACTCTGTCCTTCTTCTATACACAAGTAAATTTATCAATAAACAAAAATAAAAACAGAGTTGACTTCAGTAAGCTTTATCTTCAGGAACTATATTAACTGAGCTATTTATAAAATGTTCCATAAGAACCACCACAATAAATACACTGTAGTCATTATATTCCCAGGTCTTGGGATGTGGAGATGAAAAGGTTGACCCCAATCTCTCTAGACTGAATTAAGCTACGCTTTATTTCACTGTTCTTTTTTATAAACAGGCTGGAGCTTTGTAGCCAGACAGACCTGGATTTGGCTCTAGGCTTGAATAAGTTATAACCTCCCTGAATCTATTTGTTAATGCATAAAATGGAATGATAACTAAACTCAAAAGACTGCAGTAAGAAAAAGCTATGTACAAAAGTGCTAATAGGTATTCAATAAATTGGAGTTACAGCTTTTATCACAGTTAGAAAATAACAGATTTTCATTATGGTTAAGAACTATGTGGTGCAAGAGCGGTGGGTGGCTCTGTGGTTAGGGTGCTTGCCTGGCACGCGTGAGGATGCAGGTTCAAACCCCAGCACCATGTACACAACAAAGTGTCGGAGCAATGAAAGCCATATGAAAAACTAAAAATAAAATTCTCTCTGTCCCTTTCTTTAAAAAAAAAAAAAATTATGATGGTGGCTTCCAAATTTTGACTTGCTATTATGTATTTGTACTGTGACAAATATATATTCCATATCCATAGTATGGGCAACATATGCTGGCATTTTCTATATTGCTTTATTTCTATTTGAAGTTTTCAAACAGAAGTAGTGCTCTACTAATAATTGATTTAACTATCCCACTAATGGACCATTTACCCTAAGTTTAAAAACTGAACTGAGGGGGTAAACATCGAAGTAAACTATTCTACAAAAAATTATTAACTGAATAATTCATTGATATGCCGTCTGCTGTTTAAACAAAACCTTTTCTGTTATTCTATAGAACTGGGTCAAATAAATGAGCTACTGAAGAATTTAGTTTAACCTTCAATATCATTGTACTTTCAAATTCGTTATCAATTTATCAATATTTGTTTCTTGGGGAAGAAACAATTTTTTTTGAGGGTTCTGAATCTCTGACTTATTAGACAGCAAGGAAATAACAGGTTCAAATTATACTACAAAAAGAGCTCAAACTGCTCACAAATAGCAACTGGGCTTACTTGGGGGTAGAAAGAAGGGAAAATTCTTCAGTCTACTGCACAAGGACACAGAGACTCCTCACCCTAAACAAAGTATTAAACAGTAAACAGGAAAATTTCTGGTAAGACAGAAAACAGAGAAATCCACATACTAAATAACACGTCCACAATGGCTATAAGGCATCCCTAAGGGGTACGCATGCATTTGTAGGAAGCAAACAAAACTTAACTTCCATCTTCACTAACAGTTGCTTACAGAACCATTTCTACATTTGTAATTTTTTTTAAAAAAGCACTTTTTAAATCATGTAGATTTTAAATGTAACTTTCAGGAAGACAGCAACCCCTAATCCATCTATTATAGTAAAAAACAAAACCCCTTATGGAATTCTTGTGTGTGCGCGTGCGCACATGTGTGCTGTGGATTCATCCTAGAGCTTCCCTACCACTGAGCTACATCCTCAGTCCTTTCTTTTTGTTTTAAGTCAGGGTCTCGCCAAGTTTCCTAGGCAGGCCTCAGACCTGCAGACCTCCTGCCTCAGCATTCCTGGTCACTAGGATCACAGGCATGCATCATTATTCCTGGCTGTCCTATGGAGTTCTATGTAATGAAATTTTACCTGTATCTCTAAGAAACGAGCAACAGAACACATGCAACAAGTTTATTAGATGACCCATTACTACTAAAGACTAGTAAGCAGAAACAAAATCTGTCCAAAAATCCTCTGAAAGTAGTAAAACTAACAAAAAACATTAGGTTTCAGAAAAACAAAAATCTCAGATAGGGGCTGGAGCTGTGGCTCAGTGGTTACAGCGCTTGCCTGGCATGCACAAGTACACGGGTTCAAACCCCAGCAACCCATGTACACAACTAAGTGCCAGAGCAATGAAAGCCATGTGAAAAACTCAATAAAAATTGATTCTGTCTCTCTCTCTCACTGTCCTTCTCTCTTTAAAAAAAAAAAAAAAGACTCAGATAACCCAATTATCTTTCATGATTAAGATTAAATAAGTCTCATAAATCAAGAAATAATATGTGGAGAGGGTGAATCAGATCAAATAAAATCTTTTCCAAGGGGTTTCTGATTTGGGCCCTCTGATATCTTAAAACTGAAGATGAATAATCACTCATTACTAGGTTATAAGACAATCTACTAAATGAATAGCAATAAAAATAGCAAAATGAATGAGAATATTAAGGATTGAATAATAAATTAACAATGATTTAAATAGTATTTAAAATGTTTTAAAATAATGATAAAAGATCAAAGAAGTTTTGAGGTAATATACACAAATATAGAAGAAAAATAATCTTCGCAGAGAAAAGAAAAATTAGGTTGTACAAATGAGAAAGGAAAAAGATAAAATTAATTGTTGACTCAGGTGGCCAAAGAGTCCTAATTTTTCAGGTAGCCCAAAATTTTTCAAGTATGTAAGAAAATAACAAGGCAAACTGAACATATAAACTTCTGTCTTTTACCGAGTACTAGTCAAAACAGTAATTAAAACTGCTTTGAGCTGGGGGCTGGAGCGGTGGCTCAGCGCTCTTGGCGCTTGCCTGGCGAGCACAAGGACCCGGGTTCAAACCCCAGCACCACGTATACAACTAAGTGTTGGAGCAACGAAGGCCATGTGAAAAACTAAATAAAGTTGATTCTCTCTTTCTCTGTCTCTCTCACTGTCCCTCTCTCTTTAAAAAAAAAAAAAAAAAAAACCTGCTTTGAGCTGACAACTGTTTTTTACAAAGAAAGCTGGACCAGGCCCAATGGCACACACCTATATACCCAGCAACTCAGGAGGCTGAGGCAGGAGGATGGCAAGTTCAAAGCCAGCCTCAACAATTTATCGAGGCCCTATCTCAAAATAAAAAATATTAAAAAAGCCTGAGGATGGATGTGGCTCAGTAGAAAAGCACTCTGGGGGTTCAATCCCCAGTTATCAAATAAATAAAGTAATCTGGTGTGGGGTGCACGCCTGGGATCCTAGTGATTTAGGTAGGAGGATGAAGGAGGATTCCAAGTTCAATGCCAGCCCTCAGCAACTTAGTGAGACTCTCAGTAACTTAGCCAGTTCCTATCTCAAAATAAAAAATAAAAAAGGCTGGGAATATAGATAAGTGGTAGAGTACCCCTGGGTTTGATCCCTGGTACCACAAATAAAAATTTAAAAAAGAGGGTGGCATGTATGGTAAATGACTTCATATGGCACTTAGTAATTACAAAGGTAGTAGAGCAACATATTCGAAAAGATTTGGAGCACACCAGTAACCCTGATAAAACACATAATCATTTTGAGAAGTTTCTACTACTAATAAAACAGGTGTGCACTCTGGTTTTTCCTCCATACTCTCCAGAAAGTTGTGCCCATGTGTGAAGGGTTTTTTTGTAAAGGAATCATAACAATACTTAACACAACAAATGTATTCCTGAAAAATTATCTCTAAAGAATCAATTTTTAAAGAACCAATTATATATATTAAAAGAAATCTTGGGGCATAATAAAAATGTCCCAGTATCTTATATTCTGTAGTTTCACAAATAATTCACTCATCTTCTTAACAAAACAATAAACTGACTACCCAAATTCTTAAAAGTCATTTAAGAGAGCGCAAATCCATCACTACAAATAATCACTGTCTATATTCAAAATATGGATCACTTTATGAAGTCTCTTTGTAACAGTGATTTCAGCAGAACACCAAAAGCAATGAGCATACCATAGATACTCAATAATTTTAACTATTAATAATTCTAAGCCTATGTGCATTTTAAATTTTCTGAAACCATCTGTTGAAAAGTTATGTTAATCAATCTACACTATTATAAGCAAAATAACTTATAATATGAAACTTTTAATGCATTATTTTAAAAGAAATTCTCCAACTTAGCAGGATTTCCATCCCATTATTTCTAGCCTTAATTTTCTAATTCTTGATTTCAAAGATTCTGTTGTTGGATTGCCGGGCTGGGGGGGTGGGTGGGAGCTATACTGGGTATTGAGCCCAGGGGTGCTTTGCAACTGAGTGAGCTACAACCCCAGCCCTTTTTATTTTTTTGAGACAGGGTCTCACTTAAATGCCCAGTCTGACCTCAAACTTGTTGTGATCCTCCTGCTTCAGCTTCCCCTGTTGCAGGGATTATAGGCATGTGCCACCATACCCAGCTTCAAAATTCTTTTTGAGCATCCCAAAAAAGACTAAAAAGAAACAAATGTTTTTATTTTCTCTAAAGTACAGGCATTCTTCTATTTTCTATGTTATTATGTCATCTATAATATTACTTTGAGAAATTTTCAAAATTGAGAACATATTTCTACAATTCAGTTTCTAAAATAGGGGTTTTTTTTTGACAGGCATAAATATAATTTAAATAAGGTTTTGCTTTTTCATGGAAGTCAAAACAAATGTAGCTCAGTGTGTGTGAGGGGGAGCAGGGGGATGTTGTTACTAGGAGTTGAACACAGGGCCTTGCACTAGTTAAGAATGCATTTTATCACTGAACTAGACCTCCATCCAAATTTAGCATCTTTAAAAAGTATGATTGGGAGAGAAAACCTGCTATTGGGCCCCCTCTTGCCCTGCAAGATTTCTGTTCCTCTCTCTATTCTTCCATAAATGCTGTTCTTACTCTTAAAAAGTGTGGTTAGGATGCCTGGTTTAATTTCAACATCTTTATATAATGTATGGAGACAGCAATGAGATGGCTAATATCATTTCTAAATTTTACATATTGTTCTGTTCCCCTTCTCTAGTTACTTAAAAATCAAAAACCAAAAATTCAAAACTTTTTGAGCACTGATGCAATGACACAAATGGAAAATTTCATATCTTCATCTCATAGGTCACAGAATACAAATGCAATAAAAACACTGCTTAACATTTCCTTCAGACAGGGCTGGAGCACTGGCTCAGCAGTTACAGCGCCTGCCTGGCATGTGTGAGGATGCGGGTCTGAACCCCAGGCACCACGTACACAACGAAGTGTCGGAGCAATGAAGGCCACATTAAAAACTAAATAAAACTGATATTCTCTCTCTCTACTGTCCCTCTCTCTTTAAAAAAAAAATTCCTTCAGGCTATTATGAGTTGTATATGACACATGAATAAATATTACGTTTATATTTGGGCCCATTTCCAACATACCTCAATTTATGTACATGTAAATATTCCTACGCCTTAAAAAAAAAAATCCAAAATCTGAAACCCTTCTGGTCCTGAGCATTTCAGATAAAGGATACTTAACCAGCAACAGAAAGAATAATACAAAGATGTAGGCTCTAGTCTCTTTTTCATTACTAAATATTTATGTTACATAGAATTATTTCTTTAATCTTTTTGGGCCCCAGATTTCTCAAGTATAAAATGAGAGATAATCAGAAAAAGAAATTCTACTTTTCAGACTCTAAAATTCCATAGTTCTTCTTCATATCAAAGTGTACTGATCTGATCTGTCAAAATATATGAAAAGCACAAGTGACTGTTTTGTTTTGTTTTTTTTACCAGGGATTGAACCCAGGAGCACTTAACCACTGAGCCACTTCCCCAGCCTTTTATTTTTAGATAGGATCTTGGTAAATTGCTTAGCACCTCGCTGGGTTGCTGTGGCTGGCTTTGAACTCGCAATTCTACTGCTTCAGCTTCCCAAATCGCTGGGATTGCAGACATGCACCACTGCACCCAGAACAGACGACTGTTTTGTTTAATGTATAACTTAAAAGAATAGTGCTAAGCAAACCCAATTCATACGAATTGAGATCTTCAAAATAAAGAGAAAAACTAATCAACTAAAAGAGATCCTTCAATTTCAAAGCAATTTATGAGCTACATCATATATGAAATATAATTCAAAACTTCATCTTATATGTGACTTTTCTTGAAACAACCAAAGGTGATTCTCAAATACTTGGACTGAACAATCTATGTCAAAATCAGGTAACATTTGTAGCTTTAAAATCAATACCTTCATTGCAAAGAATCCTGCTTTCTCGTCAGCTGATTTAATACATAACAGTTTTAAAATGAATGAGTTTATGGTAATCTTGTACAGACTACTTATACAGAAACTATCAAATACTACAATCAAATATATGAGTAATGGAAAACAAAAACATACCAGTACTAAAGAGTCGGATCATACACTCATGAAGCCAGGGATGACTAGAATCAATAGCAAATGCCCTCTTTACTGATTGTAGCATCAAAAGAAATTTTTCTGTAAAAAGAAATAGATATATATTTTGATTGTCTGATAAAACAAATTGCCTCCCTTGGAAGGTCAAGACTTTACAAACTGAAAAAGTGAATTTAGACTCCAGCACATCTGAACTGCCAAAATTGAAGTGATTTTTTTCTTCAATTAGCAACATTAGCTAATATTTTTCATAAAGCATTAAGAAAAAGATTTTGCAAATAGAGAAAATGGTCATCGCATTCAGCAATATTTGAATTAATGCCACATAAACAAAGAAACAAAAATTAAAGCCACTTTATCCCCTAATTTCCTTTAATCAATATGTAAGTATCTCCTTTCTTTTGGTCTGTAACTTATGAAATGGTTCCCCTTTTGCCTGACCGTTCCTTTCTTATCAATTCCTGATTTCTCTACCACCTTTACAGGTAGGTATTCACCCAGATTATATTTTCAGTCTTTTTCTGATTTTTTTCTCTATGCTGTCCCCATTCCCAACTATCTTTCCCAAATTTCAACTGTTAAATGGAAATCTGCACTTGAATACTTAGTCTTTAAAAATCACCTCTTTGTTAAGACTTCCTTAATTTGTTACCATTCTCCAAACAACAAACTCCCAAGTTGTTCTGACAATTTCTTTTCTGTTTCCCCCAATACTCAGAAAGCTAAAAATACCACCCAGCTCTGTCATTATCCATTTCATACTACAACAGTGGATTCCAAATGCTGGAGGAGTCCCTTCGGAGGTCAGAACACAGCCAAGAAGCCAACTCAATGGGGCTTCAGATTTTCCTTCTCCACTTTAAGTAGTTTTTGTACTATATTTTGGGGTTTAAGAAGTTTTTGTTGGAGGTGGGTGCAAGGATGCTTGACCACTGAACCACATCCCTTACGATTAATTAATTAATTAATTTATTTATTTATTTATTTGCTGGGGATTGAACCTGGGGCCTTGCACATGTTAGGCAAGCACTCTACCACTGAGCCACATTCCCAGCCTCCTTTTCTATTTTTAGAGACAGGATCTTGCTAAGTTGCTTAAAGCCTAAGTTGCTGAAGCTGGCCTTGAACTTGCAATACTCCTGCCTCAGCTAGGATTACAAGCATGTGCCACCATACCCAGTCTAAGAACATTTTTTCAAGAGAGCTGTGTTAAAAGTTTGAATATTGCTATTAGAACTGCTATTTAATTTATAAATTATAAAATTGCTATTAAACTTATTTTGCAAGTTATAATCATTACAGAAAACAGAAAATATACTAAAATATATTTCAATCAAATTTCTGTCAAGAGACAATCTCTATTATCTTTTGATTTCTTCCCACTTGCTTCCAATCTATAGTCAAGTTTTTTAATCCTATTTCAAAACAGTGTTATTTAGCAACTTTCCCCCAAGGTTAAAAAGAAAAATTAATAAGAGTCTCACTAAACTGCCTACACGGGCTTCCAACTCCTAGGTTCAAATAATCCTCCTGCCTCAGCCTCTCTAGCTGGGACCACAGGCAGCACCATCATGCTTGACTTTTCAGCAATGACTTTTGGATACAATATCCTGTCTTCACAGATAGAAGTTTCTCTATGAAACCTTAATGATAAACGTTTTTCAATGAACTACAAAATCTTATTGTCTAATATATATTCTGAGCATTCAGAGTCTAAAAACCAGGATCCTTCATCTTACATTTTACTTGGCTCCAAGGCTATATAGACAACATCAATATTTTTCATACACTCCTTGTTTCCCTAATGACATATGATTCATCCTTCAAAATCTAGCCCAAAATGTCTTCTATTTATAACAATAGCTAATAACAGGTACCACTTATTTGATGTTTACTATGGGCTAGGCACTATTCTAAGCATTATATATAAAAGCTGATTTTATCCAAACAATCATCAGTTATTTCAATGAACCACATATTTTACCTTAAACATAGTTATATATGTCCACCTATTATTGATTTCAATGTCTTAGAAGAGGTAATTGTATAATTGCCCTTCCCCACAACATTCTGTACATAGTAGGCGTTTCTGTGAGAATGCTGCAGTCATTTACCCAAAAGGGGAAAAAAAGAAAAAGCCTACAAAAGTAAGGCCATCAGAAGAGGGTCTCTGTACCTAAGAAATAGTGATCAGTTTTATCAGGGCCACTAGACTCTAATTGCCTACCTTTCCTAAAATAAATCTCAAAGGCAAAAAGATGAGTTTCTATCTTGTTCTTCACCAAGTTCTTCAACGGTGTTAAAAATTTAATAGCTTCTTCCAATGGAGTTTCAACCTAACAAAAATAAAAGATAATACACAAATCAAAGTAAGATTCTTGGAGAATGTTATTCTAAAAATACTTTGGGAGAAGGGGAAAACAAAAACAACAACAAAAATAACTCTACCAATCACCCAGAAATATGCCATTATATTTTAACTTCCCATAATCTAAACAAAGGAGATTCTGAACTCCAGAACTCTATGTGCTTTTTCATGGGCACATGTGCATGTATGTAAGGACTAGGGATCAAACCCAGGGTCTCATGCATGTTAGGAAAGTGCTCTACTTGAACTCTAGAACTCTTGCTGATTTTTAACCACTGATGTTACATATCTCTGGAGAGAAACTATCCATCAAAGGCTGGAGAGGTGGCTCGGGGGTACAGTGCTTGCCTAGAATGCATGAGAACCCTGGTTTGATCCTCAGCACCACATATACAGCTAAGCAAAAGAAAAACAAAAACCAATGAAAAAATAAACTTGACACTCTCCCTCTTTAAAATAAGAAAAAAATAAATAACTATCCATCAAGAAGAAAGTGAATACAATAGAAGAACCAGGGGAAAAGCAACGTCTAAAAGGAAAAAACAAAACAGGCAATGAATTAGTATCAAAAGCAGTATAAAGAAAACCACAGGCAACATTACAGAATGAGTGAATGTTCTTTACAATCAAGATACTCAGAGCACTGTCCCTTCTGTCTTGCTTTGTTCTACTATAAAATCATCTTTATTTAAATGCCATACCAATGAAGACATTTGAATAGTCTTACATTTATAACTCTGTCCCTACCCTTTTTTTTAACTAATCACATAATTGCCATATTAATTATATACATATAATCATTACTAAGCAGGTGTAATGTTTATCATGTGTTATCACATGATCATGTTGCTGTTATACTCCCAGAATGAGTACGAAGATGAGTTACTCCCTGTACACTAGGGTGGGATGGGGAGCAACATCATATTTACCAGACTTTGGATTCTATAGTCACCTTCTCCCATCAAAGCAATACCCATATACTTTCACTGGAAAATGGATTTGCCATTGTCTATCCAATGATGGATGTTTAAAGATAGAATGTAATTAGTTTTATATGATTTTTACCAATACAAGATCTGGCCAAAGAAATCATTCCACAGAATTAAAACAATTTAATCAATGAATTGATAATATCTGTGGGATTCACCCTATCTTAGTATATAAAGCAGTTAGCCTTACAGGACCATAAACTTAATCCATTAAATCCCCAGCTCCATTGCCAGATGGTGGTATTTTGAAGGATACATGTTCTAAACCAGAAGCAAACTTTATATATGAAACTGCCTCTCAAATAAAGATTCAAACACAAAGAGGGAGAGGAAAAAACAGTGTCTTTATACATGTGTCTTTCTCACACATTCTTGCTCCTGTGATACTATATTATAATGGGTTTAAATCAGTGGTACACAGGGAAGAAAATGTTTCTTTCAAGCAAAGAAAGAGAATGAAAACTGAAATTGCCAATCAACTCAATGGGGATATAGACTAAAAGGAGGGCCAGCATGTTGACCAGGGCCATTTACTATCAAGGAAATACAATTCTGCTACAAAATGAAAAACAACAAGGAATACAGGAATGTTAATCAATATCACTATGTATCACTATGTAGTAAAAATGAAACACCTGAATTTAGAGGGAGAAGACAAATTAAGTATGTCTGTAATTCTAATAAACAAGAACACATGTCCCCAAAGGAGATCTGGATCTACTATTCCCACACATAGTCTCATGTGCCTCTCACAGGTAAGATTTTGTCAGGGCATATTTAAGTGCTTAAATATATATACACACACACACACACACACACACACATAATCACAATAAATATATATAAATACATAATCATAATAAAACTAACCACATTTTATATTTAAACATACACCATTAAGTACAGGGTTACATATAACTAAAAGCAAACAAATAAGAATGAGGTTCTAAAATTGGTGCTTAGGGGGAAAAAGTAGTCAAAAAAGATTAAAATATACAATTAATTTGCATTATGTGTATGAAAGCAATACCCTTAAATACCAAAATCACAATCATTGTAGCAAGACTGCTGCACATAAGAACTGAGACATACTTAATGAACAACAGTTGTGCCTCCCTCCTCCTATTCAGCTGGGGTCCCGTGTTCACTGAGTGGAATATTGGACAGAATTGCAAATATTATGCATATTCTTCTATGTTTCTCTCAAAAAACAAAACCACACAACATGCAGTTGCAAAGAGTTGGATTCACCTAAGACTATAGTGTACTTGACCAGCAATTAGGAGATCTGCAAAGGCACTTTCTCTTTCTCTCCCTCAATTTTTTTTTTTTTTTAAGAGAGAGAGGGACAGTGAGAGAGAAACAATTTTATTTAGTTTCTCATGTGGACTTTGTTGCTCTGAAACTTTGCTGTGTACATGGTGCTGGGGTTTGAATTCGCATCCTTGCGCATGCTAGACAAGCACTGTAACCGTTGAGCTACCGCTCCAGCAACCAAAGGCACTCTTAACCATACACAATTTTTAAATTTGTAAACTGACTTAAAAATCCCATGTTAAGACATGTCGTACATGAGTGAGTGTCTTATCATCACACTCAGCGTAGCAACAAAACATTTAAAGTGATTAGACTCTATATAAGAATACCATGGACTCACAGCCACTTGGAAGGAAGGTGTGAAAAGGACCATTATATGGGTTTACATGAGGGAATTCAGAAACAAGGGATATAGCTCCTAACAAGACCTGAGATTTATACTTAATTAACTGAACATTAAACTCATTAAATAAATCCCTTCCCATTTTTCTTTTCTCCTTTTAAATGAAATTACAGTTAATGTGATAATGCTTTCAAAAAGAACTGGTGACGGGGCTGGAGTGGTGGCCTGGTGGTTACGGCGCTTGCTCAGCAGTTACAGTGCTTGCTCAGCAGTTACAGCGCTTGCCCGGCATGTGCAAGTACATGGGTTCAAACCCCAGCACACACATATACAACTAAGTGTCAGAGCAATGAAAGCCATGTGAAAAACTCAATAAAAATTGATTCTCTCTTTCTCACTGTCCTCTCTTTACCAAAAAAAAACAAAAAACAAAAAAAAACTGATGACACTAAATTTGCCATATAGAAGAATGCTGAAATACAGTAGCACACAAAAAAGCCAAAACAGACTGCAGATTCAGAAATAGCAGGCAACTTTTACAGTAGCCTACAGTGCCACTCCTGTTATGATAACTTGGAGTAATCTGACACTGCCACCACAATGGGATATGATAAATATGGATGCTTTTACACAGGAATGGTGGAGGAAGATAGCCTAGAAGTGTTTTCTGTGCCTAACAGGTAAGAACAGCATGCATTAAGGAGCAGTACACAAAAGGGGGTACCTTCCACTAAGCTCCTTCCACACAAAGCCATCAAAAACACTTTCTATAGGCATTTGTTCTGAGATACTATAACCCTAGCTACAAATAATTACACCATAGCTTGACATGTGGCACAAAGGCGACCCAAATAGCCTGCATATAAGAAAAACCTAACAGTCTATAGTCTATAAGGAAGTCTGTGTGAGAATTCTAACTAGGGGTATTGTTTATTAGAGAGTAACAAACGATACAAATTTCTCTTTGACAACTACATGAAGACATGGAAGGACCTGGAAGTTGATGCTATGCCCCAAATGACTTGCAATTCTCCATGAGACTTTAGGAAAAATTTCTGTGCTTCCTCACTTCCCAGTGTATTCTTCCAATAACCTCCCAACAATAAAAAGGTATTATTGTTATCCTTAGCGTTTACACATTTTTAAGAAGACATCAGTATACTCTTGTGAAATCCAAACTACATTTTTTTAGATTTCTCTTACCAATTTACTGTATCTATGAACTATTAATTTATCCTTGCTCTAGTATAATTATAAAAATATTTTCTGACTGATAACTTTCCTCAGTTTTAAGTTAGACAAGGATTTGAATTTTCAGTTACTACTGAGACTAAAACAAAACTAAAGAAATTTACTTTCTCTGTTGCTTTAACATAAACAATTCTGCAATTATTTTCACATGGAGTAGAATGTCAAAGGTCAAAAGAAGTTCACTGATATGTTACTAATCAAAATGTTTCAAGTGATGTTTGTCATAAAGCTTAAAAAACAGCAAAGTCATATTCTGGATTGTGGGGAGAATACTCAGTGGTTTTTAAGATAATTAGGTTCAAATGGAGAAGGCCAGCAAACAAACACTATTAACTGATAGAAGGATGAGTGAGAGACACACATATAGTCATGAGTTTATGACGAGCACAATTTAGCTTACGTACGAAAATTTTCATGTTACCACTTGTAAGAGAATATATATCTTCATACATATTTTCTCAAACCCTAGCAAGGATTTTTCTTATGTCCATTTTATAGATGAGAAAACCATTAGAGGGGTAGAGAAAGTGTCCAAGGGCGCACAGAAGCAGTGTAAGAGCTGATATCTGAACCCAGATTAGGATGACTCAAAAGACAAAACTTTTTCCACTGTAGCATACAAGATTACTCTGGACCTAAGATCATTATTTCAAGTTTTAAAAGTGAAATATGGTAATATGTGTGTATACACATATATTTGTACATAAATAAAAGCAAAAAGTGAATATGATTTTTGTTTCTAAAATCTAGAATCACATTGGCCAAACAGAACAGTATAAAAATGGCAATCGCTGGCCATCAAATTTAACTCAATTGTGATACAAAGCTATTACTAAATACCTTGGCCAGTTTCTCTGGGATGAGTTCTTCTTTTGGACCTCCAATTTCCTCATCATCATCATCCTTCTTCTTTTTCTGATTTCTCTGCTGCTTTTCTTTTTCTGCATTTTTTTTCTCTTCTTCTATCTGGGCTTTCTTTTGAGCTCTTCTTTGTTTATTACGTAGCTTCTTTAACTCTTTGTCAGACATGTTTGCTGTAGGCAGTTGTTAATGAAATTAAGCTCGTTAATCAGATTGGTAATGATCAACCACTACTTTTCAATATTCCCAAACTGCCATAAAAGAATATTACATGGCATGCATGTAAATGTGCCTATACATACCTAGCCTTTTAATGGTGCCACATGGCATAACACAAAAAGTAACCTCTTCAGGTATTTTTAACTAGACGGGTTATATATATAAACATGCAACAAGGCAAAGGATACCAGCTCCTCCAGCAATATGAAGCTACTTGCAATTCTATGAATATAACGAACTGCTGCATATCTCTTTTTTTTTTTTTTTTTTTAAAGAGAGAGGGATAGTGAGAGACAGAAAGAGAGAAACAACTTTATTTAGTTTTTCACATGGCCTTGGTTGCTCCAACACTTAGTTGTGTATGTGGTGCTGGAGTTTGAACCTGGGTCCTCATGCTTGCCAGGCAAGCACGAAACCGCTGAGCCACCGCTCCAGCTCTGCTGCATATCTCTATGGCTTGGGATTATGTTATGCCTTCCTTAATCTAGCCAGTTATTCATCACTTCCCTAGGCTGTCACTATGACTAATATATTGTGATCACAATATTTTATTAAAACACTGTCTCTCTTTTAGATGGTGGACTCTTTGGGGATGAGAACCCATTTTACTCATCATCTATGTAAGCCAAGCACATGAAAAATACTCAGAGATTTATTGACAGAATAAATGAAAACCCCTATGATGATAACTTTATTTTATTTTTATTTTTATATTTTTATTTTTATTTATTTATTTATTTTTAAACAGAGAGGGACAGTGAGAGAGACAGAGAAAGAGAGAAACAACTTTATTTAGTTCTTCACATGGCCTTCATTGCTCCAACACTTAGTTGTGTACGTGGTGCTGGGGTTTGAACCCAGGTCCTTGTGTTTGCCAGGCAAGTGCCGAAACCACTGAGCCACCGCTCCAGCCCCCCCATTTTACTCATCATCTATGTAAGCCAAGCACATGGAAAATACTCAGAGATTTATTGACAGAATAAATGAAAAACCCTATGATGATAACTTTAATTTTTACACTGAAAATTAACACTATCCCTAGAGGTACAAAGTTGGGAATGTCTCAAAGGAAAGATGAAACCACTGACAAATATACTATAATAAAGTGAAAAATGAATATTGTGGGCTGGAGCAGTGGCTCAGCAGTTTCAGCGCTTGCCTGGCAAGCACGAGGACCCAGGTTCAAACCCCAGCACCACGAACACAACTAAGTGTTAGAGCAACTAAGGCCATGTGAAAAACTAAATAAAGTTGTTTCTCTCTTTCTGTCTCTCTCACTGTCCCTCTCTCTTTAAAAAAAAAAAAATGAATATTGTTTAGATTTCACACAACAAATATGAAAATTACATGCTCAGTGTTTAACACTTGTTAATACTGAAAAATGTTGTTCCAAAAGGTACTATATCACTGTGATTTCAAAATACCCCTACACAATTCTTCTCTTCAAAAGGTAGAGTATATCTACCTCTCACTTAAACATGGGTTACATATTAATGACTCACTTATCATGAACAGACTGTACTAGAAACAAAGGTACGTAACACCTAAGAGTTGGTCACATTGTGACTCTTCCTTGCTTTCTCTTGCATCACTCAGAGGAATCTAGCTGCCATGTAGTGAAGAAGCCCAATCACACTTATGGAAAGACCCAGTGTCCACGAACTGAAGACTACAGCAACGAGAAAGCCATGCTGGATGCAGATCGTATAACCCAACACAATCCTTCAAATGGTGCAAATGATATCTTGACTTTTACCTTCTTCAAATTAGACCCTAACTCTTCCAAGTCATACAGCTAAGTGACTTCTGAATTCCTGGCACGCATAAACTGCCAGATGACAGACAAGTCACTGAAAACTGCTAAGTTTCTGGGTAATATGTTTTGCAGAATAACCAAGTAGACTTTGGTATGCCAAAGTAAAAAACTGCTACCAAAAAACCCTAAAATGAGGTAATAACTTTGGAAACAGGAAGTAGGAGAAAATGGACTTTACCAGAACTTCAGTGATAGTTTGAGAAGCTGGCGTTGAGGGGACTACACTACAGATGAGGGCTTAAAGTGCAAGTGGTGAAAAGTTTAGGAACAGTATTCTCAAATGAACTGATAATCTAGTTTAAGTGATCTTCAGGCGAAGTATTATATTGTGGAACCTGATTACATGCTTATTGAGGGCAGCTTATAATAAAATGAAAAAGAGAAAGAAGCTAATGGAAGAACCAGGGATTTGATGGTTTTGAAAACTTCTGAAATCTCTTCAGAAATGGCTACTGAGCAAAGATGGAAACTCACTGTCAGGAAAATATGCCAAGAGGGAAAGCAAAATGTCTGGCTTTTAAAATCTTTTAAGATTTGGAACTCAGAAAGATGGTGCCTGAGAATACTACTCAGCTTGAAGAAAGCTCTCTAAAAAACTTTAAGGTGTGATCCACAGATCATCTCAATCAAACAAAGCTTATATGAAACTTGAAGGTGCAAGTGGATTCCAATAAAATTCACAAAAAGAGCTCTGACATTCTTAAGAAAATTCCATGGACACAAACATACCAAGTTTGGGCTGAAAGGAACAGAGACAGTCCAAAATGCACAGGGACCTTTAGAAGCTCAAAATTTTACTGGCAAGAAGCAGATGGAAAAATTGTTCAGTTGCAAACAAATGGTAACTTTCAAGCAAAAGAAGGATGACTCAGAAAGTAGAACCAAGAACCCAGGGGGCAAGAGCTATATCCAAACTGCTAATCTTGTGCCCCACTGAACTTGAGAATTGACATGAAATAGTAAATTCTGTGGGCCTTAAAAGAATGTCCACCAAGGGGGCCTCATGACTGCCCCAGCATTTTGTATCAGATGTGTAGTTAGCGGTAACTTGTTTCACGGGTTCACAGAACTGCATGTCAAAAACTATACTAGGACTGGAGTGGTGGCTCAGTGGTTTCGGCACTTGCCTGGCAAGCACAAGGACCCAGGTTCAAACCCCAGCACCACGTACACAACACCACGTACAACAACTTCGTTGTTGGAGCAACGAAGGCCATGTGAAAAAGCTAAATAAAGTTGTTTCTCTCTTTCTCTCTCACTGTCCCTCTCTCTTAAAAAAAAAAAAAAACTACACTAGAAAAGCTATTCTCAAGGAGCCACATTAGCCATGTACCTGATTCTTATGATAACATTTGGACTTTAAGCTAATGCTGCAATGGGATAAGACTGCCAATGGCATTAGGAGGAATTATATTTTGAACATACAAAATAATATAATTTGTAGCCAAAATACAGACCAAGGTAGTTAAAATATGTCCACAAATTCTTTAATTCTAGAACTTCCCTCAAGCCTAGGTTGTACTTGGTGATTCCCTTTGATTAATTAATGTCTGAAGGAAGTAACAAGATGAGAACAGACATTTTAAAAGGTGTTATGGCTTCGTGATAGCTTTCCCATGATGCTAACATCTCTTGAGGAACTCTAGAAACACTGTGGAGAAAAAATAATAAAGCCTGCCAATATCCACGGCAGTGAGCTACCTAGGAAATGGACTTTTCTTTTAGTCCCAGTCAAGTCCTCAAAAGACTGTAGGTCCAGACCAAATCTTAACTACAGCTGAATGAGAAACTCTTAGCTGGAACCACTCAGATGCTTCTGAATTTCTGACCCATCAAAATGGCTGTTTTAAGATGCTAGATTTTGGGATAATTTATTATCCAGCAATAAATAATATATAACCACCAAAAATAAATGCATGCCTATTGCTCTTTCTTTCTGATTAAAAAAAAAAACCCTTAATATTAAGAAAGAAAATTTCAAACAAGCAGCAAAAATTACATCTGGAAACACAAGATTATGAATGGGTGGCCATATAAGTGTTATCATTTTAACTATTTATAAAGTAACTGCTCTACCACTTGCATCTTTGCTACATACATTATGTAAAGTAACTGCTCTACCACTTGCATCTTTGCTACATACATTATGTAAAGTTCTCAACTACCTCTTGGAATGCAGTATAATATGTATCTCTACAGATTTTGCATCTGCACGGCAGACTCAACCAAACTCATAGCAAAAAATATCTGGAGGAGAAATTCTGTTGGTATTAAACACATACAGACCTTTTTTTGGCTGGGATCTGGAATGCCCCTGCAAGAGTCTATGTTAGACAATATAGCAATGTTCAGAGTTGTAATGATTGGATCCTGAAGATTAAAACCTCATCAATGGATTCATTCGTTTGATGGATTAATTACCTGAATGGACTATTGAGTGGGAATTGTAGCCAGGTGGAGTACGGCTAGAGGAAGAAAATCACAGGGGTGGGGGGACATGGCCTAGAGGACTGTATCTGTTCCTGGCCCCTACTGTCTGTCTCATTTTTTTCCTACTTTCTGGCTGCAATGAGCTGAGCAGCTTTCCTTTACCATTCCCTTCTGCCTTGACCTTCTGTCTCATCTTGGTCCCAGAGCAATGGAATTGAGACACCTGAAATTGAAACCAAAATAAACTTTTTCTTCTCTAAATTGTTCCTGTTAAGTATTTTGGTCACAGTGACAAAAAGCTAACTTGATAGGTCTCTACTGCATATAAACAACTGCAGCATAAAAGCCATACATAATATGAAAATGGATAGACTTGGCTATATCCCCTCCTCAAAACTTTAAATTATTAGAACACTGCAACGTGGATGTAACCTAGTCTTTATCATCTGCTTTTAAGGCAGTGGCAGGTAATACAGAATAATGGTCTGAGAAGGTTAATTATGAATTACTATTAAAAAGAGGAACAAGTAGTTACGCCAACAGACACCATTAATATAGAGTTCCACACTAATTAAGTAGTTAGCAATTTATAGTACTATAAAGTAATTAGCTGGGTACAACAGATATCAAATGTGAAATTAACTTCTTAAATGCTAAAGATTTACAAATTAAATCTTTATTTGTTCTGAAAGTATAAAAATAAACAGTATTTATCTTCTATTGCTTAGAGAAATTCACAAAATAGTTATTACTTGCTAACCCTTGTAGAATATCATCCCACAAGATGTTCAACAAAAAGCTAAGGAAAAAAAAACTGTATTACTCAAGATAAATACACATACACACACCAGAGCAGATAATAAGAAATAGTTGCATGTTATACCTGTATCAGCCTCATGTTCTTTATTCTCATCAGTAAGGGGGTTGTCATGAAGTTTCAAATAGATCTCTATAGCAATTCTTGCTGCCTTGAAGTAAAATGGATGCTGTCGAAGTACATCTTCTAGTTTTAATAAGTCCACATATGATCTAAGGGTAATCTTCCTCATACAGTATGTGTGAAAGTCAAACTGGTCATCAGTGATTTCTATAAAATGCTAACAAAATCATCTTTTTATTATTACACTGAAGTACTGCAATGTCTAAGAAAACTATAATATAAAAACCTTGGAATTACTTGTTTCTTTGGAATGACAAATTAAGTCAAGAGATCACAACCATTCAATATTTTGCATATCAAATAAGTAACTACCGTTGGTCATCACCTAGCAAAGAACATCACATATAGCAGGCAATGAATAACTGTGGAATAAAAAGAAAGCTGGAACAGTGGCTCAGAGGTTATGGCACTTGCCTAGAATGCGCGAGTGCGCGAGTTCAAACCCCAGCACCACGTACACAATGAAGTGTTGGAGCAACGACAGTCACATGAAAAACTACATAAAATTGGTTCTCTCTCTCACTGTGTCCCTCTTTCTTTAAAAAGAAAGAAAGCCCAATACTTTAAGAAAAAAAAAATATATATCACTTTTTCACTTTTGGGGTGGGGGGTGTACACTGAGGATTCAATCCAGTAGTGCTAAACCTCTGCATCAAATCCCTAGCTCTTATTTTTTATTTTGAGACAGGGTCTCATTAAATTTCTTAGCATCTCACTAAATTGTTGAGGCCGACTTTGAACTCTCAATCCTCCTGCCTCCGCCGCCAGTCACTGGGATTATAGGCATGCGCCCTGCACCTGACTCCCTTAATCACATTTAAGTAAATCTATTCTGACAAATCAACCATAATTGATTAATATGTAACATTATGCAGGATAATAGACTCACATTAGACAATCTTTTTTAATTAGAACAATTTATAGGGGATTTGGTAAAAATTTTTTTAGGGTATAAATGCTAGTAGGTGGAAGATAAATTAATTAGCTAGTAAGGTAGACAATCAGCAACTTTCACCTTTTAACCAAGCAATGGAGTTTTATAATTGACATATTATAAATGTGAATTTAATTATATAAACTTTTTATCTGCAAAAAATCATAAAAACAAAAGCCCACTACTAGCAAAAGAAATAAATCTAGAGTGAACAGGATTAAGAAAAGGGAAGATTTTGTCAGAAAATGAAGAACTGCATAGGCTACAGAAATGTTAAAAAAAAAAAAAGGTTTAAAGCTTAGATCTTATCAAGAATATACTGATGGCTTCACAAATCAACCCCACAATAAACACGATTCTAGGATTAATTAGCTGTTATGTACTTATGAAGTAGCAGCAATTCCAAAGAAAGGTTAAAATAAAAATTGCTAAGATACAAGATTTCCATGAAATTTTAAAAATAATTCTTGCAGAAATACACCATAGAGAAGTTAGCTAAAAACATAGTATATATTTCCATTATAAAAACTGAAAACAGTGAAAACTGATTATCAAAATGACCTAACATGAATTATAAATGAGAAAATAACCAGGATTTCCCCAAAACTTTCAATGTCTGACACAATAAAATGAAAAACTCATATGTATAAGGTATACTTACTCTCTCAATTTCATGGCATTTTTTAAGTGCTTCACCAAATTTATTCATTGCTTTATATGCCTGGGCACATTCTGTCTGGAACCACATGCACTGCATTTCATTCAAATTCTCAACTGCTGATGTTCCTTCCTACATGAAAAAAAAATTGAATATATTCAAGACCATTTCTTTTTCTTTTCTTTTTTTGTTTTTTTTTTTCTGTTTTTTTTTTGTTTGTTTGTTTTAAGAGAGAAGGAGGTGGAATGGTGGCTCAGCAATAGCTGCGCTTGCCTGGCAGGCTCAAGTACACAAGTTGAAGGAGCAGGGAAAACTAGATAAAAACTGATTCTTTCTCTGTCACTGTCCCTCTCTTTAAAAAGAAAGAAAGAAAGAAAGAGATAGAGAGAGAGAGAGAGAGAGAGAGAGAGAGAGAATCAGTTTTATTTAGCTTTTCATGTGGCTTTTGTTGCTCCAACACTTTGTTGTGTATATAGTGTTGGGGTTTGAACCTGCGTCTTCACACATGCCAGTGCTGCAACTGCAAAGCCTGCACTCCAGTCACTTAAGACCATTTCTTACCAAGTACATCATATTTCATCACAGAATTTAAGAAGGAAAAGATGGACTGACTTTAATTCTTTCAAAAAAATTTGCTGAATTTTTTTAACCAGTCTCAGGGTAGGAAGGAATAATTCATATGTGAAAAAAAAATGAGATTATCTTTTGAACCACTAAAAATACTAGCACTGCAAATAATTAAACAAACAAAGGTCTACATTAATTGAGCAGCAGGGATTAGCATAAGAAAAAGAACACCAGGGCTAGAGCGGTGGTTCAGGGGTTATGGTGCTTGCCTGGCATGCATCAACTACACGGGTTCAAACCCCAGCACCCACGTACACAACTAAGTGTCAGAGCAACGAAAGCCATGTGCAAATCTCAATATAAATTAATTCTCTGTCTCTCTCTCTCACTGTCCTTCTCTCTTAAAGAAAGAAAGAAAGGGAACACCAGCACATAGTAGATACTCAAAAAATACTACTTCCCTTAACCCCTACAAACTTATTTTGAATATATAGTAATACAAACCAGAGTTTAAAAATCCATTGTACAGGGCTGGAGTAGTGGCTCAGCAGCTGCGGTGCTTGCCTGGCATGCACAAGGACCCAGGTTCAAACCCTAACACTACATACACAACTAAGTGTCAGAGAAACAAAAATCAGATGAAAAATTAAATAATATTGATTTTCTCTTTCTCTCTCACTCTCTTAAAAGGAAAAAAAATAATTCATCATACAACAGGGATATAACACACCACGCCTATTATCCCAGCAGCTCCAGAGCCTGAGGAAGGAGGCTCACAAGTTCAAAAACAGACTGAGCTGGGGTGGAGCGGTGGCTCAGCAGTTTCGGTACTTGTCTGGCAAGCACGGGGACCCGGGTTCAAACCCCAGCACTATGTACACTACTAAGTGTTGGAGCAACTAGGGCCATGTGAAAAACTAAAGTTATTTCTCTCTTTTTCTGTCTCTCTCACTGTCTCTCTCTCTTAAAAAAAAAAAAAAATCAGACTGAGCAACTTAGTGAGATGGTGTCTCAAAGCAAAATATAAAAAAGGCCTGGGGAATGTGACTCAGTGTTAAGTGACCTGAGTTTAATTCCTGGTACTACAAAAATAAAATAAAATAAAAATCCATCATACAACTATAAAAAAGAAAACATTTTACACCAACATTAACTTTAATATCTTTTAATGCAGTGACTTAATTAAAATCTGAACTTTATGTTAAAGATATTCAAAAGAAAATTTGTAAAGGAGAAGATATTAATATGAACTGGCTGAAGTAGTCTTTATTCAAAGAACACAATCCATACAAACCCTTGTGAATTTTGAGCACATTTCTTCAGCCTCTTTAATCAGATTGGCTTTCAGCATGTATTTTGCGCACTTGGAGTTGATGAATCTGTCGGCTGTGTCCAAGGCCTGAGCTTCATCCATCCATCTTGCAGCTTCTTTAATATTCCCAGCATGCTTACAAGGGACAAAAGCAAAATAAATAAGTATGGTTATTTTACTGTGCAGATAACTAATTACTTGTTGATAAGTAATTTTAAAGAAACAAATGAAGAAAAGATATTCTTATGACTCTTAAGATGCTACTCAATACAGAAGCCATGTATTCCTCCATAATCTAAGTTTTGATATCTTTCTGACCATCTAGAATGGAGGCTGAGAATAGAGACTTTAGTATTAATAATTTTATCACTAACTCCATTATATTTGGCAGTTCCTGGCACACAGCAATACTCAAAAATAATTCTCAAATGTAAGAATATTAATAGAAACCTTTAAACCAGAACAACAAAAAAAATTCATTCAATGTAAAAGTTGTATGGAAATAAATGGTCAATTTCCATACCAGAGAAACCAATGAAACATTACTATTTAGGACTATTATTGGACCTTCCCCGATGATTCTCATTCTAATTCACTTCATATATTTGGCAAAGCTGCCAAACGAATGAGCAAAATCGGGCTTTAAAATATGCCAGAGGGGCTCAGCAGTATCACGCTTCTCTGGCAAGCACGAGGACCTGGGTTCAAACCCCAGCACCACATACACAACTAGGGTCAGAGCAACTAAAATCAGATGAAAAATTAAATAAAATTGAGTCTCTCTTATCCTCCCTCCCTCTCTATAAATAAATGAATGATATGAGAGATATAACCTAACAACAGAGTGCTTGCCAAGCGTGTATGAGATCTTGTGCTTGATCTCCAGCACTGCCCACCCCCGCAAAATTAGAACTTTACAAATATTAATTTCATTATTTTCTTGCTAAATAAATTACTGGTTTACAACTACTGTATCAAACGCTTTGATTTATGAAATTTTATTTACAGTAGGGAGAGAGACCAATTTTATTAAGATAGTGCTACTACATAAGACAAGATTCACAAGAAGAACCCAGAAGTCAAGGAGTTGAAGAGAGAAGTAGAATTCATAATAAAATCTTTCCTGTTTTACTTCATTATGAGATACTGATGTAACCATACCCAACTGTTAATACAATTACACACTTTACAGCAAATAAAATTACCTTTGGAGTACCTGTACTCTTTTCCCCCAAAATCAAGAGAATAACCAGATATACATATTTCTTATGTATTCACACATATCTGGTTATTCTCTTGATGTACACACACACGAATAACCTTATGTATGTATGTATGTATGTATGTATGTATGTATGTGTGTGTGTGTGTATAGACATAAATTAATGATCAAACAAGCAAGGCCACAATTTTAAATGTAATCAGATTAAGAAATAGACTTTTATTGCATGGTTTGTGTGATGAATGTGACTTTTCTGACATTTAGAATTTATGAAATATAGGGAAAAAATTATGACCAAAATCATTACCTTAAAAGAAAAAAGAAGGAAAGATTTTTACCTTATAGATTTTAGCTTTCACAAGAAAAAGTTCTATCAATGTAGGCGTACTTTCAATAGCAGTATTTATGTATTCCAGAGCAATAGATGGCTGACCAATTTTGTCATAATGTTGTGCCAAGTAGTACTGGACCCAAAGTAATGTAGTTGGTGGTTCCTCCTTTCCATCATCTTTAAAAAGTGAGGGACAGGGGAAGAGAAATCAAAAGATTAGGTGTTACACATACTAAGAATACCTCCCTCAAAATGGTCCCCATATTCATAAGGAAAGAAGCCTAAAAGTAGTATATGTACAAAACTAGTTTGGTATATAAGATCTTTGGAAGGGATCATATCTTCTATTCTACATCTTTACAGCTCCTTGGCACAATGTCTTGCATGTAAGAACTTTTTATAACAAATAAGAATGATAAATAACATCAACTATACAACTAATTACCCAAAAAAGAAAACAAAAAAGAACGTGAAGGGAGACAAATTGTACTAGAACTAGAAAGTGCAATGATGAGGATTTTTTTTAAGGGGGGAAAAAATCAAAAGAGATTCCCCATGAATGTGGGGTTTAAACAAACAAAAAGAACCTGACAGCTTAATTGGGTTTCTATCTAACGTGCTAAACTGTATATACATATGTATGTATGTATGTATGTGCTTATTCTATATTTTAGCTCATGATTTAATTTTAATATACTCACAAGAAAATGTGTAAGTTAAATATATAACTCACACATTAAAAAATTTTTTAAATACAAATTTCTAAAACCTGGTAATTGTTATTTGCTTTCGAAGAACAAAGAAAGCAATATATTACTTTTTTTTTTTTTTTTTTTTTTTTACCCCTAGTGAAAGCAGGATGGCTCAGTGGACAAACAATAGGAGTGGAACTCACCAACTCCCGATCTGATAGATCTGCAACAAAAGTGCTGCATATTCTTGGGCATGTCATTGAACCTCTTCCACATTTGTAAAATATGTAGGAAATTGCTGATAATCAAAGGAACATCATGATGATTAACCAATGAAACCATGGTAACGCCTTTTAAAAAGTACTATTAAAATTAATCTGAGACTTAGAAACAATGACCAACTTAATGCATACCCCAGGTCCCGTACTGGGCTTTCCCAGTATAGGAACCAGAGCTCCTGGAGAAACAAGTGATTCCAGATCTTCAGTGGCAGTGTACAAGATAAACTAGAGTTATCTTGTCATATCAAGCAGCAAAAAAAGCTAGTAACTACTACCATGGCATGTGAAGGATAGACACTTGAGATTGGAAATATCATGGCTGTTTAAATCTACAAGTGCATAACTTTTAAATTTTTATTTATCCATCTCAAAAGGATGCCACTGAACCATTGAAAACTGGTAAATAACCAAAAAAGGAGGGGATAGAGGGTGGAAGAGAAAAAAAGGTTACTTATTTATCACGCTTTTCCTATACAAACTAAAACACTAGGTAAGCAGGTAAGAAGTGAAATGAAAATTCCCTTTTAAAAACAAAATATACCTACTGATGGAAGAAAACATCACCTATAAAATAACCTTGCTCACTCCGTTTATGCTTAAAAAAATAATGACAAAAGCAACCCCCGCTAAAAGTATCACATAAATCTCAAGTCTGACCTGTCTAGTAAAAGGTTCTGCAATAATATAAATGTTCCATGTCTTCCCTGTCCAATAAGGTAGGCATTGTTTACTGCACAACACTTGAAATGTACTGTAACTGAGGAACTCAATTTTTATATCCAGCATAGTAGACAACACAACTCTATATCCACCCACCAACTTACAGAAAATTTAAAGGACAGAGGAATAATGTACTACTATGTAGGGGTACATTTAGCAAAATCTAGACTAAGAAAACACAAAAAAAAATTCTTCAACAAATAAACTTCAGGAGTAAGAGACAAAAGAAACTTATAACTTAAGGAAGACTTATCAATCAAACTCAAAGTATAAACCTTATCTGGACCTACACTCAGACAAACTTTAAAAAAAGGAAAGAAGGACAAAATATAATGGGAAATATGAGTACAAACTAGATATATTATATAAAGCATTATTATTTTGGGGGGGTGTGGCCCTACAGCTTTAATTCAGGGGTGCTCTATCACTGAGCTATATACCCTAGCCCTCTTTTTATTTTTTGAGACACTGAGACAGGGTCATGCTAATTTGCCAACGCTGGCCTTGAACTTTGCCATCTTCTGACTGAATCTCCCTAGTTGTTGGGATTACAAGCATATACCACAGCACAAGGCTGAAAGTACTAATTTTCAAGAGTAATAATGGTAATTACAGGATATTTTATCCTCAGACATACTGAAATATTCATGAATGAAATGTGAGTTTAAGAATTACTTTGAAATGTAAGAATAGAGGGGAAGTAGGTGAGACCATAGAAGAATATATTTGGACATAAATTAAAATTATGGGGGCTGGAGTGGTGGCTGAGCGGTTGCGGTGCTTGCCTTGCATGTGCAAGTACGTAGGTTCAAACCCCAGCACCACGTACACAATGAAGTGTATGAGCAGTGAGAGTCCATGAGAAACTAAATAAAACTGATTCTGTCTTTCTCTCTCTCACTGTCCCTCTTTCTTTTAAAAAAAAAAAATTACTGAAGCTGAGTTATGTACATGGAGAGACATTATATTATTACTTCTAGTTTCATAGATGTTTTAAATTTTACATAATTTTTTTCCAATAAAATAATGTCATTCTCTTGTAACAAAATGTGGTCACATAATGTGCAAATGAAAGGATCTTCATTACATTAGGAAAAAATTTTAAGTGCATTGTGATTATAACAAATAATACTGACTTCCTGATTAAGAATTCCATAATGTGCTAAAAATTTCAAGCTGTTTTTAAGAGGTAAAGCTTGAGCACTTACCATTGGGATTAAATAAACGGCAGCTTTTTAGAGAGGTTTCATAACCTACTACTAGTTCTTCTATGATTGCCACCTAGAGTACAAACACACAATCACACTTTAATAGAAAAAAAATACATGGTTATTACTCTTGTGCAAAATTTGTTAGCTACTATTGAAGGACTAAATAAACACTCCAACATACTCATACAACTTTAAAAATATCTTAACTTTTGAATAAAAATTTGAAAATCAGTAATATATTTGTGAAGCTATGCATTAAAAGAGAACTTTCTAAAAACTTACTGGTAAACTTCTTTTCCCAGCTAGAAAATAATGCACCAGCTGAACCAGAAATCAAGAAAGGCAAAGATGTAGATGATTGGGCTGGAGCAGTGGCAGAGTAGTTATGGCGCTTGCCAGGCATGCATGGGGAGATGGATTCGAACCCCAGCACCATGTACACAACGAAAGTCATCATGAAAAACTAAATAAAACTGATTCTTTCTTTCTCTCTCTCACTGTCCCCCTCTTTTAAAAGAAACAAAAAGATAATTTATATCTTGAATCATTTTAATCTCAAAATCACATAAATAACACTCAGAAGTGATAATGTTCTTTAAGAATCAAGAATTAAATGGTATATGAAAAGAGAATTTTCCATAAGTAGATTGTAGTGATCAACTGGCACTTTCATAATCCAGGGGAAAATGTTAGTAAAAGCGAAACACAGAACAGTGAGGCATCTGAGGCCCAGGAGAATGAATGGCTATCTAGTTTGTTAGCTCTCCTAAGTCTTGACTACACCTTTCCCTGGCTTCCTGAGAGATCCTGAACACTCTTATTTTATTAACTTCCTTTTTTAACCTGAGCACAGGTTACATTTTATGAATGTGATTTATGCAAGGAAAAAAAAATCAATAAAGCCCATAACTTTAGCCTCTCACTTTATGTCAATGCAATGTATTATTCATATTTAATTTATTCCATTTTTATTCTTTTCAAAATAGTTTGTTTTAAAACCAACTAACATGTTTTAAGGACACCATTTATATGCAACTTAAATTAAGATTAAAATGCCTTCTAAATAAGCATTTTGAACAGTGTAACAAAGAGCTGAAAAAGTCAACTTACTGAGATAGTAAATAAACTCTCTGACAAGTTTTTTGCCCTACCAAATAAAAATCAGAATATTACTAAGCTAAAACAGTTTTTAAAAAATCACTTCTGGGCTGGAGTGCTGGCTCAGTGGTTACAGCGCTTACCTGGCATATACGCAGGGACACAGGTTCAAACCCCAGCACCATGTACACAAGCAAGTGTTGGAGCAATAGAGGCCACATGAAAAACTAAATAACACTGATTCTGTCTGTGTGTCTCAACCTCTTACTGTCCTTCACTCTAAAAAAAAATCACTTCCGATTTCTGACAATAAACAAGAATGAGAGAAAATGGTGGAGAAATCATTATTTTATCAACTTTTCATAACCTACATTGACTCATTAATATATTAGCAGAAACAAAGGAAAGAAAATATGCACAAAGTTACTGAAGAGAAAATAAGATGAAAAGGAAGAAAGAGGCACAGAAGCATTTAAACTGCAAACTAGGAAGACTGACACAAGATCCACAAAACATGTACTACTGGGCACAGATAATCAGAAATCAGTCACTGTAAACATCAAGGAAAGAAATGACATCCAAAAGAAACATTGTGATTTACCTTTTCTTTATCTTTGTATAAGGACCTCAAAGTATTGAAGACTGGTGGACAACCCTTGCTGAAATTCATCCTTAGGAACTTATCCAAACATTCTTTAAACTTTTCACCTTGGGAAAGAAAATCCTGTTGGTATAAATATGCCCACACAGACAATTCTAACAATGCAAACCTTAACCTTAATATATACACTTAAAACCAAGAAGAGAAACTAAGTCACAACAGCATTTTCATTCCTTTGCAATTATTCTCACTTACCAGATAAAAAGTTTAATGGCAACCGTCTTGGCACCAGTCCTCTGGGATATTTAGTCCAGGCCTCCTCATATATTTTTAGACGCTCTAGCATATTAGCTATGGAAAAAGAAAATTTGATTTTATATGTAATTATAAATTATATATTTTTCTGGCAAATTTTTTCTCAAACTAATTACAATTATAATACTAAAAAGGCAATTTGAAGATGAGAAAATTATTTGTAATCTTACCACCCAAATACAGCAACAATCATTTAAAAATATTTATATCCAATATTTTCATAACTTAAATACCTATAATGATATAGTGTACATCGTTTTCTTTATTCTATTCTGATTAGGTAAACTTTCAAAAATTTAAGAACTTTACTGCTTTCTGAAAAAGCTTCAGGTACTATGTTCCCCTATATTGCTTCTCTACCATTTAGGTTCAACCCTCTAACTCTTCTACTTTGATCTTTCCAAGGCTTTTGAACTGATCCCCTTTCATTTCTCAATACTTATTTTATATGTTTCTTCTACAGTGCAAACATAAAAAGTATTCCTCAGTTTAATCTTCCATTTCCCTAATTTCTCCTTTTCTCAGCTGTGACCTCTCTTCTATTCAGTCTATTAAGATTTTTATTTCAATTAGCAGGCTTTTCATTTCCCCAGTTCCTAATTAGTACTTTCTCATTCATATTTTATGGCTGCAATGCCCTCTATTCATCATAGATTCCTCCATCATTTCTATTCTGCCCTTTGCAGACAATGGTAGTCACCATTCCACTCTGGTGTTTATATGACAGTCTGAGAATCTTTGTTACAAAGTCTCTGCAGCAAGGTTTCTATTCTATCAATCAATAGTATCTAGAATGGTTCACTTGAAGGAAACAGCTTCAAATAAGATGATTTGCTAAGAATTCTGCTTATTTGTTTCTGTGCCTATCTCCAGAAATGGACCCCATTTTTGGAAGAAGGCTGTTGGGGTAGTAGAGGGTACGAAGAGTTTATGGATCCATTTTTACCTGAGTGATGGAAATTTAATCTCTCTTTCCACAAAGGCAGTATTGTTCACTCAGTGTGGCTATACTCATGTGACTCTGAGAGGCCACTCTGTTGCAACCACGGTTTACACAGAGGTTATGCTTTGCATCTTTCCTTATGGGATACATCTCCACTACTGTTCATGAAAATTTCCCTCTGCTCCCTTGCACTTGTGAATTTTCTAGAAAATTGTTTCTGAGATTTTGTTTCCAATCATTTTTATCAATGTGTAGCAGAAACAAGATTTTAGAACATGCTCAATCTGTCATATAAAATGGAAGTACGCAATGTACTTTTGTATTCAGATTTTGAACTGATTTTTAACAATTATTTTTCTAGCACTGTAACAAAAGCAGCAATTAAAACTTAGTAATCTTTGGGCTGGAGTGGTAGCTTAGCGATTACAGTGCTTGCCTGGCATGCAGAGGACTCGAGTTCAAATCCCAGCACCACTTATACAACCAAGTCTTAGAGCAATAAAAGCCATATGAAAAAAAAACCTTATTCAGCTTTAAACAAACTACCTGGCTTCAGTGCTTTTTCTAAGCCTTTGTAATAGGCCCAGTTTTCAGGATTTCTCTCTTGTAATCCTCTATAAACATCAGCAGCATCTTCTAAACGACACAATTGCAACAGAAGTTCCCCTAATTAAAAAAAAAAAAAGAAAAAAATTAAAATAGCCAAGAAAAAAAAATCTTCAAATTTTAGTTTCTACTTCTCAAAATTTCTCTTAAAACCTCATTATAAATCAGTGTTATAAAGTGAATTGATCTGGTATCCTCCTGTATTCCAAACTCCCTCCAAGAAGATTGTTTATGATGTTATTTTACTGTCTCCTTTTCAGAAGACAACATTATTTAGGCATTCCATTTTCTTCACATCCTCAATTTATTCATGGAAGACTGCCAAATCCAGGCCATATCCCCACAATAATTGAATACCTGTCACCAAACCATCATCTTCCTCAACTATTCCTGATATATATGAACAACTATGACATTCAAATCAATGTTCCAATTTAATACTCTGTCCTCATGATCCCTTGATCAAATATGAAATAGTTTAGCAGTAGCAGCCCATAACAACCTGGCTACATTCAAAACCACCTTGTCTAGTTGGGAGTGTTAGTGCACACCTGTAATCCCAGAAGCTTAGGAGTTTGAGGCAGAAGCATCACAGGTTCAAAGCCAGCCTCAGCAACTTAGTGAGCCCCTAAGCAACTTACTGAGACCCTGTCTCAAAATTTAAAAAAAAAAATAAATAAAAGGAGCTGGGGATGTGGCTCAGTGGTTATGCATCTGGGTTCAATCTCTATCACCAAAAATACATACATACATACATACATACATACATGCATACATACCAAAAAAACCCTAGTCCATATCTTTTATCTCTTCCAAAACAATATAAGCATTCTACTTTAACTATCTTCTCCTCATAAATAAATACCAAAACACTCCTAGTCCTTATCTTTTTATCTTTACCAAAACCATATAAGCATCCTGCTTTAACTGTCTTATTCTCTTTTTTGCTCATCTCACTAATCTTACTCCATTCTCAAACTATTCTCTTTTCTTCAAGCCTATCAGCAAATTATAAACTCAATCCTTGCCTTCCCCCAGGTAGATGACCAATTACTCAATTAGCAGTAGAAAATATCAAAATTAATTTCAAAGCTAGGTTTTCATGTTTACTTCATCAATTTTAAAGCCTGGATAATTCCAACTGTTTGTTTGCTGAACAATTTCTCACGGAAGGAAGAAAATCAGATGAATGAAGAGAGACAGTGATTGCAATGGAAATACATGAGTTCCAAAGTCATACGAATACCAAACGCTACTAAGGATTGCTTTTCCATACCATTAAATCAGCTTCCACTCACCAAAGGTATTATTTTCAAACTATTATTTCACCCTTCCATTCTTCACTTGCATCAGGTAATTAAAAATGAACACCTGAGTCTTTTCTAAGCCTTTTAAATGTTTCAAAAGTATTAACTAATTCAATTCTCAGAACTCTATGAAATAAGTTACTATTAGTTTCATCATTTTTAAAGCAGAGAGAACTTAAGTAAACTTGCCAAGGATGTTTCAAAAAGTGTTGGCAATAAGAATTTGAACTGAAGCAATTTAGCTAAAATAATTCATATTCATATTCTTAACATCTATACCAGTGGTTCTCAACTCAGGTGCATTTGGCAATATCTAAAGAAATTTTGGTTGCCATATGGAGAGGTAGGAGCTACTGGCATCTAATAGGAAGAAGCTAAAGATGCTGAACATCTGTAATGTACACAAGAGATCTCCACCCCAATAATTCAGGCTCAAAATGCGGCCTTGTAAAGCCTATTCTATGTTAATGAAAGGTCAACTTCATTGAAAACAAAAACAAACAAAAAAACCAAAAACTTTACTACTCCACACTATACCCATCCTTATTTCCTCTCTTTAACCCTTTTCCCACCTTTTCAATATGAAGGGAATTGATAAATTATCGAAAAGCAGTGGGGATACAGCTCAGCAGAGCACTTGCCTAACATGTGTGAGGCTTTGGCTTAGAACTTGAGCCGCATGCACACACGTGTGCGCGTACACACAGAGTTGAAACATTTTGCCTATCTCTATGCCTATTTATCAACTTCAGGAAATTCCCAAGTGACCTTTACCATCTCACCCTCTCTCAACTAGCAACAATACCTTTGGTGATAGAATTTTCAAAGATTAATTACGCTTTCGGTTTCCTTCTCTTTATATACCTGTCCCCAATACCTGACACACTATATATTTTATGGGAAGAGCTGAGTGCCTTGTTTCTTATTTCACGTAGAATATGGAAACAGTAAGAACTCCCAAATACCCACTGTATCTATACCTGCTCATCTGTTTACAACCATCTTTCTTTCCTTTCTTTCTTTTTTTTTTTTTTTAAGAGAGAAGGACAGTGAGAGAGAGAGAGAGAAA